>VMDR010002001.1:0-105169 GCA_007922815.1 Macrotus californicus
TAGATATGTTAAATGACCGTTCTAGAGGTTATCTGCAAAACTGTTGCTATTCAAAACAACTCTCAATGGCCCTGCTCCATGCGTCCCATCCCCCAGCTCAGACTTGTGGGGGTGAGGACATCATGTATATATATATTTTTCTAATATTTCCTGGACACCCTGAGTTCTGGACCCCATTACAAATTCCCATTTGGGCCCCTTCCCTTGGCTGCCCCCCCTCCCCCTGTTACATGGGCATGTCCCTCCTTCCTTCATGGATCTACCAAGTCCTACCTATAGATTAAAGGTCAGATCAAATTTCTTTTTTCTTTGTGCTGCTTTCTCCAACTGGTCTACCCCTTCTTGGACATAACAGCCTCATACCATAGTGCTGTGTTTTTTAAATGCTGTTTGTGAATTTCTCACAAAGAGTCTGTGTATGGGGAATTTCCCACAAACCACTGTTTGGCGACAATCCCTCAGAATAGGGGCCATCCAAGTTACATGGACCATGTTTGGGTTTGGATCATGAGGACATTTTGGGCAAAAGTGTGTAATGAGAGATAACATCATCCTCACCAGCACCACCTGGCTGGAGGAAAAGTGTTCAGTCCTCGGGGGTACCAAGCAGGCTCCTTACCTAACAAAGACCGAGGAGCTGAGAATAGTCAGACCATCGAATGGGGTCTTAGGGAGAACTGATCTGTTCAGAGCGATAAGCCCGTGTTTCTAACAGCCTTGGGGCAAGCTGTGCAAGGATGGGAGGGGCTGAGATCTCTACTCAGGTAGGGGCAAGGGCACCACATGGGGACTGGGACCCAGCTTAGCCCTGATGATGCCCCCCACCTCCATGGAGCAAGTAACTGGAAATGGAACCCAGAAGCAGCTGGTCTGAATCACAGCCTGAGAGGGGTTAGTCATGTCTTGCCAGTTTCTTGCTTCTGCATCCTGAGAAAAAGAGGCCCACACATGAGTGCCCTTGCTCTGGGACACAGGTGAGGGGACAGGTGGAGAGGGGAACTGGGAGCCCCTCGCTTCTTTTGTGTGTGTGGGGGCAGTTAAGAGGGTGGAGGGATTGAGCAAAAAAGGAAAAAGGATCCACTGGCATGGGCAACAGTGTGGTGATTGCTGGGCAGAGATGGGCATAAGGGGACTAAACAATAGTGGGAAAAAATACAATGAAGATTAAATAAAATATTTTTTAAAAAGTGTATTGTTAAGAATATGCGTTTTCAGGTAGGTTGAAACCTGCCAATGGCCCAGGGTAGATTTGGATAGACTAGTCTTAAATTCTACCAGTAAACCGGCAGCTTGCCGAATATCAGAGTGAGGAGCCGCCTAAGGTGGGGGTGGGCCAAGTAAAGCTCCTTCTTTTTTGTGCTTGGAAGGAAACTGAGGTGCAGCTTGGAGGGCTCCACGACATAGCTAATTCATGTCCCTCAAATGCTTCCTTTTCTGTCCCTACCTCTTTGGACTTCTCTCCTTAGCTTTAAAGCAGGCTCCTCAAGCTTAGGGCTGAGCAGGTGTGATGAAAAGCAGACAGGTTAGACGTTAGGCCAGAGCTCCAGCCTGCCTCTGCAACACATCTGCTGTGTGACCTTGAGCAAGTCACTTACCTTCTCTGTGCCTTGGTTTCTCCGTTTGTAACCACGCCTGTGATGCCCACCTCACTGCCCTGTCGTGAGGAATAAGTGACGTGATCTCTGTAATATAAAGCTAATATTTGCTGAGTCCTCATGATGGAAAGCACATAGTAGGTGCTCACGAGGTATCAGTCCTTTCTTCCTTTCCCTAATGTGTCTCTGCATCCGGGCAATTTGTGCCCGTTCCCTGCGTCCCTTTGGGGAATGAGTGTCGTGCATCACAGTAGGGCCTTGACTTGTTGAAGGAGGTGTTTTCAGCTGGGGTTGGGGGGTCCCTTTTAGGCTCTCGTTCCATCCTTGGCCCTCTGCACGAACTGCACTCACCCTGGATCCTGCCTTGTAGTCCTTCCAGCCAAGACTGCTCTGAAACGTGGCCAGTACCAGAGGAGGCGATGAGGGAGTGATAAGGGTTGAATGGAGGGTGTCCCTGAGCAGGAGTAAAGGGAGGCAGCCAGCCCTCTGAGGCCCTGGCAAGTGGGAGAGGGGATGTCCGCACCCTGATCTCCATCTCCTCGTCCCCCTCATTGCCTTCTGGACCTCCCATCGGCAGGACCCAACCAGAAGGCACCTCTCACCATCCACGTGGGTCAGCCTCTAGGCAAAGAGTAGGGGAGAGAAGGGTGGAGAGGGAATCTGGGTGGGGGACGGAGAAGGAAGGTGCCCAGCATGCACGGCCAGCACCCTCTACCTGGCAACGCCCTCAGAACCTGGGATCAGCAGCTCTCTACTTCCCAAGGATCCTTCCGGGGCTGTCATGCAAGATTCTCCAGTTTCAAACCCTGGCTCAAATATGTGGGGCCATACCAAAGCCCTGTGGTGGCAGCTCAGAGTTAGCTGTGAGTCGGGTGGCCCCGGTCTGGTACTAATGGCATGATTGTGTTGCATTTAGATCAAATCCTGCCTGCATTCCAAGGTCATGCTTTAAGGTCCTGGGCTTCAGTCTCCCCCCCTCCTACTCCCCCTCCCTCTCTCCCCACCGCTCTCTTTCTGTCTGTATTTTCTAAACATGCAGAGATATGCCTCCTGCCCCTCCGGGATGCTGACAGGGGGAGCAGACATACAGCCTTTCTGTGGTGATGTAAGGGCTGCCGCAGTGCACCACTGTCTCCCAGGGAGGCACTGCAGGGGTGTAAAGCTTTGCACCTCGTTGTCAGCATGGAAGGCTTCCGACTTTTCCCAAAGTTCTTCCAGGGCAGTAGTTTTCCAACGAGAGAGGTTTTGTGTCTCCCTCCCCCCAGGGGACACGTGGCAATATCTGGAGACATTTTTGGTTGCTATGACCAGGGATTTGCTACTGGCATCTGGGGTGGGTAGAGGGCAGGGATGCTGTTTAATACCCTGCAATGCACAGGACAGCATCCCCTCACCAAAGAATTATTCAGTCCAAAATGTCAGCAGTGCTGAGATTGCGAAGCCCTGTTAGAGTGGGAGCCTCTTTATGGAGCTGTGGTCCTGGAGTCTCCCCCTTTCTAAATTCACTCTCCTGCCTTCTTGCTATGTGATTACCCAGACTCTTGGATACCCCCAGCAATGGAGAGCTCACGATCTGTTTTGAAACCAGGCAGGCATAGCCTTGATCCCAGCTCTTCTGCTTGCAGCTGTGTGACTCTGGGCCTTTCCACAGGCGTGTCTGGCTTCACGACGCTGGGCCTCAGTTTCCCCCAGGACCGTGGGATTAGCAGCGGCCCTGCCTCACAGCGTGTGTGACAATCAAATGAGATGGTGCTCTGAAGTTGGCTAGCTCGGCACATGGCACAGGGTGAGCACTCAGCCAACGTTTGCTGTTATGAATGGCCCCCAGCCCTGGCTTCTTCGCTGGGTTATGAGTGTGTCAAGAGCAGGGTCTCTTCTGCCTGGAAAATGCCAGAAATCTAGACAAGTGAAGAAGCACTGTGTGAGGAAGAAAATTTAGACTCCTGGGGGGAACTTTCCCTTTGGGGGTGTTTCCATTGGGAGGGTGGGTGGTGTCTGTGGGTGCTGACGGAAGGCCTCATGGCGGGGCTCCATGGTCTTCTGTGGAAAAGTCAGAGTCCCCAGTCAGGGAGGTGGTGGGCATCAGTGACTTTGGAAGGTGGACGGCTCTGAGGGCCACCATGCACTCTGTTTCACCGAGGGTCAAGTCTGCCAGGCTCAGGGCTCCACAAGGCACCCAGGAGGTGGGGCTTGGGACGCAGAAGGACCTAGCTTGGGAGGTTGTGGTTGGTAGGATGTGGAGAGACGCTGGAGATGAGCATGAACATCTGGGTGTGGGGACTTCGCACCACCGAAGGGCTGCTTCACACTGTCCTTCTGCTTGTCCCAATGTGTCGCCAGAGGGATCCACAGGGCCTGGGGAGGGAGTACAGTGAGGCTCAGGCCCGGTCCTCGGACTCTGAGAGATAACCCCTCCCACCTTCATTGTAATGATTGCTGGGAAAAAGCTCTCATTCTGTGCAGGCTTCATGCCAATTCTCTCACTGATCCTCCCAATGCCCCCTTCCCCCCCCACCCCAAATGAGGTGCAGTTATTACCCCATGGAGAGGAGAGGAGAGGAGACTGAGGCTCAGGGAAGTGATGCCCCTTGGCCGAGGCCACACAGATGAGAAGCAGCCCAGGCGGGACCCGAAATTCCGGGCAGCCTGGCTCCAGCACAGCACTGGCCTCCCCTGCTTGGTTCTCCCCTGAGGAGCCCCATCCACCTCCATCCATCCCCCTTCCAGCCAGAATCCTCCAAGCTGGGCCAGAGACCAACTGCTGAGGACGTTTAATCTTGCTTGGAGCCTGATGGTGATCAGTCGCAGCCCTGTCAAGGCGGGAGAATTATTATTCAAGGCGAATATAGAGTAAGGAGAGTCACGTAGAGGGTGGTGTGAACAAGGGCTGCAGAGGTAGTTAATTCTGGGAGACTCAGAGTCCCACGTCCCTGGGATGACACGTTTCTAAACAGGCGGCTCTGGTAAAACGCAGGTGTAGTCTCACTCACTCCCCACTAGCTGATTCGTTTATTCAGCCCTTTGGTTATTTGTGTGTCTGTCCATCCAATAATCAGCCCACTCTCCCTACTGTTGTTCAAGACTTTCGTTACCACATGCTACGCATAGTTGCCGAGAATATAGAGGTAACTGCCATATTTGTACAGTAAATAAATGTCCAACAAAACGTTACCATTTTAGTCATTTTTGAGCACACATTTAGCGGTCCCAATTACCTTCAAGTTCAGAGAATGCGTTACATAGAGTCCCTGCGAGTCCTTTCCCGGAAGAAAGCACAGAACTCCGAAGAGTTCCACAGTAGGGGGTGGAAAAGGGTCCGGCACAAATAACGCCCCTCTTTTTTATGACCACATCATAAGCATGCCATTCTGTAACATGACACTATCACACTCAAGCACTGCATATGACATTTTAGGTGACATGTTCAAATTCAAACTATCAATGATTACACTCATATTATTACACTACCGACCATACTCAAGCAGGCGTCACGTCTGCTGGGTCCCACAATCATGGTCCCTCCATGGTTTACTACAGTGGGAGGGTGCAGGTTAAAGTCAGCAGAGGGAAAGTTGCATAGGGCAGAGTCCGGGAGAAGCCAGGAGCCAGCTGGCTGCTGTTCTCTCCCAGAGGAGTCCTGTGGACAGTCCTTCGTTCTTGCAGCAAAGCTGCACAACAGCATGTGCAGAGTATCGCCAGCCAGCAGGGTTCACCTGAGCCTCGGTGTCCAGCGTTTCTATGGGGCGTCAGTCACACAGGCGTGGGGCGTCCACATAACTGACCTTAGTTACTCAGTCCTCAGCCCCTCCAGGGGTCAACTGATGAGACGTGGGCCAGGGCTCCCATAAATCACATTGTTAGCAGAGGCTAGTGTGGTCCAGGGCACCAGGCACACAAAGACCCTCATATTAGACAGGATATTCCAGGACTTACAAATAATCTCCCAAGAACCAGTCAAGTCCTTTCTTCGGAATCCTCAGGGTTGAATGCCCTAAACCCACGGAGTTAACCCTTGGATTCACAAGAGAACTCTGTGGGTGAGAATCACCAGAACTTTCAAGCCTGCAGAGTTCAGAGATGGTGTTGGCGGTCTTTATCTGCGTAGGTTACTGCCCTTCTCGGCGCCATGCCCCCACCATTACTTACGGTAAGTTGTAATGACTGTATTGACTGGTTACTTGCGTCTGTCCGCCTCTTTTACTAAAACCAAGGGCTCCATGAGGGCCACGCACGGGTCGGTCTGGTTTTTGCCGTTGTCCCCAGAGTGTGACACAGCTTGCACACTGCCCTGCAGGGCTGCAGCTAGGGTGAAGCAGGGGAGACATTCTTTGGGGTGCACAAGTTAAGAGGGGTGGATGCCTAGAACTTCAGTCATCACGATAAATGCTGTTTCAATGCAGTATTTTAAGAGATCAAAATTAATACCCAAAATTCACGAGAAACCAAAGACAATTTTAAACCAAGACAGGTTTCAGAGCTATCGCAGAGCTTCCCCCTTCGTGTCCAGCACCACTTAGCGCAGCTTAGCTGTCTGGTCTTCATGTACAACTTAAATACGTGTGTCATCATGGATTTTTTTGGTTTAATTTTGACTCTGAAAAATAGTGCGTCGATACATTATCCATCTTGAGATTTTTGGTGCTCCCTTAAATTTTGCACTCAAGGAAAATGCCTCACCCCCACCCCCACCCCCACCCTTACTCTGGCCCCGCTGCTCCTCACACAGGAGGTCCTCTCGAATGTTCTTGGAATGAAGGATGCACCCACCTCGGAGGTGGATATTTGTGCACCTGTTTTTCAGAGGCGGAAATGGAGGCTCAGGGCGGCAAGGCAACTTGACCGAGACACAGGAGAGGGGCTGGAATTCCCTCACGGGTCGTCTTTCTCCAAAGTCTGGGCATTTATCCAGCTTCCTTTCCTTCTCCCGACCTCTGACCATCCTACCCTGGGCTGGACCCCCTGGAGGAAAGGAGGTTGCTGATGAGGAGAGAGGAGAGAAAGTTCTAGAACTGGAGAGGGCTTAACACGTTTTGAAGCATCTGGGTGGAGAAATATGATCAATACATGGCGGGCAAGACAAACCTCTGCCTTTGTCACTCACTGTAAATTGTTCCCCAATCACCAGGCTGACAGAGATGGATTCCCAGGGCACACAGCACAATTAAGCTGTTTCAGCGTCTCGCGAGGGAAGGAGGCACTTGGTTTACTGGCGAATGCTTGGGGGTAATTTTCTAATGTCCCTTCCACCATTACGGAGGCTTTGCTCCAATCTCTTATCATATGTAATGCCTAATGATTTCTCTGTGATGTCCTGTTTTATTAAAGCGTCATTGAACTATAGCCTATTGATTTAGATTTCACAGACAATTGAAATTTAAATTGACTCCAAATTGAATGTCTCCATGTAATCTCTGTTCTGCAATAAAGATAGATAAAATGCTTCTATTTTTGATAACAAGTTATACTGGAGGCGCATTTTAATTTTGGGAGGGAAGAAAAAAAATGGGACAGCATCTTGACTTCCTTTGAAAAGTGGCTGATGGTTCAAGGCCTGGATGTTTTTGTTGTTTTTGTTTTTAGTTTTTCTCCAGGGCACAGTGCTGGAGCTAGAGAATTCTGGAAGGTCTGGGCCGGCTCCCGGACGGGAGTGGGAGGTGATCTGGCCTGGCCTATGAATGAACGAATTAGGCGAGCCATCCACAAATCTATCCACTTATTCAGCGAGGACAGCATCTCTGGAGTATGAGCGGTGGGGGGCAGGAAAGAGCGAGGAGAACTCGTTCTGCTGCAGTGTGCGTGACTCCAAGCGCATGTCCTTTGAGGGCTGGGTTGACAGAGTCATCTTGGAAAAAGGAGGGAGGTACTACATTGTGACCAACTGTAGGGTGCTGTCACTTACAAGGTGTCCCCACCCACCCTGAGCCTTTGTGGTGATGGCCACTCTCACAGCTTCTTTCCCTTTCCACTGATGATGGAGGAGGGCAGTTGGCCACAGAAAGCACAAATGGAAAAGGAAAGAAGATGCCGTCCCGTGAATTGTCTATTCCTTATGAAATAGATTATCTAGAAAGGAGAGAATTAATGAAGTGCCTATCAGAGCCCGGAGAGAAGCTGACCTAGTCAGATCCTCGAGATCGGTTCAGAGCAGCTCTAAGTATGAGTGATCATTGCTTCTAGAGGGTTCTAGATCCACCAGGAAATTTATCCCACCGGAATCCCGGCATTTGGCAGATACAGTTTGAATGGTGGAAGGGTGTATTAGTTTCTTATTACTGCTGTAATAGATTACCACAAACTTACTGGCTTAAAACAAGACAGACTTACTACCGGATAGTTTGGAAGGCCAGAAGTCCACAATGGGTCTTATAAGGATTTAATCAGCGTGTTAGAAGAGCTGTGTACCTTCTGGAGGCTTTAGGAGTGAGTTGGTTTTCTTGCCTTTTCCAGCTTCCAGATGTTACCTGCATTCCTTGGCTTGTGGCCCCTCCTCCGTGTTCAGAGCCAGCAAAAGGGCATCTTCAGACCCGTCCGTGTATCTTTGACTTCTACACCATCCTCACATCTCTTTATCTGACTTTGATCTTCCTGCCCCCCGCTTGTTACATTGGGCCCATTTAACTGATCCAGGGTAACCTTCCCATCCCAAGATGCTTAATTTAATCAGTCCTGCAGTTTCCCTTTTGCCATGTAAAATTCTGGAGATTAGGACATGGACATCTTTGGGGGGGGGGGCATTTTCTGTCTACCAAAAGGGAACTTGAAATTTGCACATTGCAGTGACCTCATTCTAGCCACAAACCTACCTACTGTTGGCCTCTCCCAACAAAACCGCTGGAGTTGTCCCAAGACGGCAGGCAGCCTATTGTGGAGGAGAGAGCAGAAGATGGGACTCAGGGCTCCTGCACGCCTCCTGGCTTTCTCTCGTGCAGTGCTCTCTGTGCTTCTGCTGTCCAGGAGGGAGCTGGCTCAGAGGGGCCTTTGAGCTCGGCAGATGTAACTGAAAAATGGCTCTGAGTTTCTCCGGTTTTCACAGTCTCCCCTGTCAAGGAGAAATGGTAGCAGAATAAGGCAAGAGTGTAGAAACATTTATTTTTATGGGGGGGGGCATGCAGAAGGACCCTAGGGTCTGTCAAGTAGTGAATGAGACTGAACAAAGGGTAAGTATTTGACTCGTTCATTCAATAAAAATCTCCTGATGCAGGAGTGACATTCCTAGCCTAGTGCAGTAGCTGGAAAAGCAAAAGGCAATTGACATTCACTGTAATAACTGCTGTTTTGGAATTAAACAGCATGTTGCATGGAAGAATAGAAGGGGAGTGTCCGGCCCACACTGGGAACAACCCCCTGAAGGAAGTGACCTCTAAGCTAACACTCATAGCATCAGAAGGAGCTATGCAGGAGAGGGGGTAATGAAGTGCAGAGAGACCTCCAGGGAGTGGGAACAGCGTGTGCAAAGGGCCTGAGGTGAGGGAGAGCATGCTTATTCAGGGAACTGAAGGAAGTCTGATCTGGCAGAGGGATACTGGATTTGACATGAAGACTAGTCAGAATGAGGCTCAGAGGTCTCCTCATTTCCATCCCCAGCACTTCACATAGTTATAATCATGAGGTCATTTATGGCATTGTTGGTGCCCTGTTACATCTCTCCCTGAGCTGGGAGCTTGCGAGGGCAGTGGTGGTGTCTGTCTTGCTCATGATTGAATCTCCATGAACCAGAATGGTGCTCAGTCAGCACCTATACCTCGTGTTACATTGGTGACTGCATGAGTGAACAAATGCACGAGGTTGGCCATGCAGGCATGAGCCAGGTCCCATCGGGCTTTGAATGCCATGGTCAGTAGTCCAGCTCCTCTCCGCAGTGGGTGACCTGGAGATCCCCTGGGCCCCCTTTCAGGTTGCTGGAGGATCAAGCAGGTATCTGGTGGTGGGGCTGAGGATGTGAGAAAAATACCTTGACAAAGATACCCCCAGCAGATGGAGGCTGTCTGAGGAACACTAAGAGTGACTGGCTCCTCTCTGCACTGGCATTTACTGGTTGTTGGGAAGAACTGGCCAAAACGCCAGCCTTGTGTTTGACCCTGAGGCTTACCAGATGTGTTTTTCAGCCTCAATGGGCTGTTGGTTGGGGGCATAACCTGTGAGTTTCAGTTTGAGCTGTCCATCCCCTGGGGCCTCAGGTCAGCAGAGGTGGTAGCCTAGTGACCATTCTAGGGGACATAAAATTCACCCCCTGGGACAACTGGACACTTGGTGCCAACATACTTATCAGCCTGTATTAAAATTGTGTGCTTTCTGGGTGGGCTTGTCTGGATCCCTGACTAGACTGAGTGCCTAGCATGAGGCCTGGCATAGAATGGGCTCACAGCAAATACCTTTTGAATTATGACCTCATGGTTACTGCAAAGACTTAGAGAGTCTCGAAGCTGGTGACTTCTTAGATGCAATTTATTCCAACACACAATTTACCTGTGGGGAAGTTGAGGCCAGAGAGGGAAAGGACTTTCACTGTGAGTAGACACAAGTTTCGATCCCCTGACCCCTAACCTCTGTCCTATTGACCCAGTTTAGGTAAATGGGCATCTTCTAGTCTATTCTATTCAACCCATTTCCATTCCATCCCATTTATCCTGCCTCATCCTGTGGTGTACCATTCCACTTCATTCCGTCCCCTGTCCCGTCCTGTCCCACACAACTGTTTCTATCCTTCTCCAAACCTGCCCATCCCGTCCCATCCCATCCCGTTCTATTTCACTCCACCCACTCCACTCCACTGCATCCCACTCCTTCCATTCCGCTCCATTCCATTCCATCCCACATTTCATTGGACTCCACTTCACTCTACTCCATTCCATTCCATTCCATTCCATTCCATTCCATTCCATTCCCTCCCTTCTGCTCATTTTGTCCCATCCCATCCCATCCCATCCCTTTCATTTTATTCCATTCCTTTCTTTTCCCTCCCATTCAACTCATTTTCGTCCATTCCATCGCAGTGCACACCAATGCACCCCCAACCCCCCACTCTTTCCATCCCATCTTATCCCCTTATGCCCTGTCCCATTTTATAATGTATCCTTCCACTCCACTCACGACATTCCATTTGTTCTGTGCCCACAATTTCTTCTGCTCCTTTAGACTCTACCCTCCTCAGTGTCATCCCTACTCATTCTACTCACATTCCTCATGCTAAATATTTGCAATGTGCCTCCAGGAGGCCAAACCCTGAATATTTTAGGATGAATGAGGTGCAGACCTTGATTTTGGGGACAGAGAACACATTGGTTAACAAAGTGCCTGCTCTCACCTCTGTGCTGCATCCTTTAGCTTAGCTTTTCCCTGAGGCCAGGGGTAAGAGGAGCAGGTGGTTGTCAGTTATTCATAAGCATTCCATTTGGATGTTGTTTGGGGGGTATATTGCAGGTGTTCACTACAGAGAAAGAATAAATGGTTGGTCATCAAATCCTCTCCCAGACCTTAACCCCCGTCCATGAGGAATGCTCAGGCCAATCTCCCCAGTTTGCACATTAGTTCTCCTGTGGGTGTTTGGTGGCAGGAGGGAGGGGGCTTTTCCAGAAGCCTAGTGTCTCAGCTGAACGGAGCGTGGTTCTCTCCCTGACTGCCCTCTGCTTCTGGTTGGGTTTCTTTCCCTAACACAACAGCTCTTCCCCTTCATCCCACCCATCTTCCAGCATGTCCTCTGCCTACAGTCTTGTTGTCCATGCTCCAATGGGATTCCCACCCAGGCACACAATCCAGACTTGAGTCTGCCTGGACTCATGCAGTGCTGGGTATTTACTTGATCTCCTGCTGAGATCGCCCGGGTGCTGGAACCCAAGTCTACCCTGAATCCCTGAAGATGCAGCTGCTCTGCCTTCTCTTTCCTGCCCCTGCATCTCCAGCCGTCCGGGTCTGTATCCTGCTTGTCCTTGAGTCTCCAGGGTTTGGGGAGCAGGAAGCACCTGGCATATAATTGCAGCTTAATAAACAAATCAATCCTCATTAGGACTTGATTGGCCATTAGCTTCATTATCCTGCTATCAAAGGGCTGGGGAAGTTTGGGCATGCCAACACAGGAAGAGATCCATGAGGCCGTGGACTCCAGCCTCCATGTGTGGGGAGAACTCCAGCCTCCATGTGTGGGGAGAACTCCACCCAGAAAGAAGGCAGCTTTGACCAGGGGTCTTTAACTGTGGCTGCATTTTAGATCCACTGGGGAAGCCTTGAAAATATTGATGCAGAACCTCTAAGAAGGGAGTCCAGATGTGCGTGCTTTTTCAAACTCCCCAGGAAGGCTTAATGTGCAGCCAAGGAGGCCTGAAGGGTTATTTTTAATCTCTTGACCCAAGGAAAGTCCAAAGTTTGGCCATCAGAGTCTTGTGGATACTGAATAGATGGCAAGTTCCCTGAGATCTTGTACTTTCTGGTACCTGCCAGCTTAGGCGTGACATCCATCTCTCGGCACCATGGCTCTGGGTCGTACCGACAGGTGCAGCATCTCCTGTGGCCTTGCAACCACCCAGCGGGGGCCATCCACGTGCACACCCCTGTACACTTCCGGGCTTAGTGACTTTCTTCAAACTGAACTGTAAACCCCGCTTTTCTCCTTCCTTCCTCTGTCTGTTCTAAAGGAGTCTCGTGAAGCGTGGGTTTGATATCCTGCTGGCATTTTTCTCTAATGCGCAGACGCCCAAACACATGCCGATGAAAAACTGTACACAGGTTCAGGCCTCTCCTACCTGGAATCCCTGTGCCAATGGCCAGCAGCGCTGACACGGCCCTTTGGAGAATGCATGCCACAGTTTCCAAAATTTTTCCATAAATGAAATAACGAATGGGAGCAGTTTAAGAAATCGTACGTCTCCGTCCAGGTATGAGATATTATTATTCTTTCATTAGCGCCCCAGGGGGTCAAATTTTGTGGGGTTTTTTTTTTTTGTATTTTCTTCAGGTCACTTTCATTCTTAAAACTCCGTTTAAGTAGAAACCAGATTTGTCACTAAGAACTCTAAAAATATTCATAGCCTCAGACCCGTTCATTGCATTCTGGGGAATTTATAAGGCGGAAATACTTCAGAGTAGAGGTCATAGTTTGCAGACAAAAATGTGAAAGGCGGTGCTATTTACAAATATGAGAAACATGAACCCACCTCGATCCCCAGTAACAGAATGGCTAATTCGAGTGGTATGTCTATTCAGTTGAATGAAAGTTAGGGGTCACAAGGTCAAGAACCCTAGAAGATTCTAATGTGCAGTGGATTCTAATCTTTCCATCTCTACTGCCTGGCACAGTGCGTGGCACGGGCTAGATCCTGGAAACTACTCATGAGAGGCTGAGTGACTTACTAACATGATAGCCTCAGAGTTTATAAAGCCACGGAAACCACCTTGACGCTAAGTGGAAAAACCAGGGCACAGTATCAGATGTGAAGTGTTGTCACTGCTCTGTGAAAATACGCCTTGGCCTTGCATGTGCAAGAACAAGGGGTGGCTTAGTGAAATGTGTGGGGTGTCACGGCTGTAGGGTATTCTGCAGCTACTAAAGTGGTGTCTGCAGATAACAGTCCTGCTCTCATGTGATGTCCGGTAAAAATGTAGGGTATAAAGACCTACATGCAGAATAATTCCAATTTCTGTGCATGCTTGTAATGATAACATTTATATTATGTATTATATAATCACAACTATATTATATTTATAATGTAAATATTATAAACAGTAAATTTATACATTACATTAATTTAATATTAAGTATGTTTATTTTATTATATATTTTATATATAGGTATACATCATGTTCCATTTTATACACATGTATATGTACACATGTACAAGTACATACATGTGCATGCATGTACATGCACATATATGTATACACATACACACACTTGTAAGAACAAAAATAACTCCCGACAATGGACAGTTGTTTTATTGGGTGAGACCAGGGTAGGTTATTTTTCCTTCCCTCCATGTTTCATCTTTTGGAGTTTGCAACTCTCCCCCTTCCACGAGCATGTGTGACTGTCATCGCCGAGACAAAAGAATAACCTCCAGCTACACTGTGGACACGAGGAGGGTGGGAGTGGGCTGCGGAGTAGCGCGCAGCCTTGGGGGACACACTGGAGCAGGAAGGTCCGCGGTCACAGCGGTCACATTGCATTAGCTGGTGCAGACTGATTCGGCCCAAGTCCAAGTCCGCAGGCCTCTGTGGGCAGGAAGTGGGGGTGGGCAGGCGCGGGGGGGGCGGGGGCATGTGCACTCACGGGGCAGGACTGTCTCCGGTGGAGATGACTTCGTGGCACAGACGCCCAGGGGCCCCGCTGGACTCTTGGGGAGGAATGCCACCTTCCCCTAATTTGCCGGGTCTCTCCAGTCTCGAAGAATGATCGACAGTAATTAAAACTAAGCTAATAACCTCCTCACTCTTGACATTTCTATGGGGTTTTGTTCACTATTATCTACATATAGATTAAAAATTGTAATTGGACTGGCGATTGGGTTAGGAAATCAACCACGTTCCAACTCGTCGTTTGCCAGCGACTGACACTTTGAAATTTTATTTAATCTGAGAAAATTGAGTTGAACTCTGGCACCCTGGGAGGCGGAAAAAAACCAGCATTTATCCTTAAGGACCGATGTCAGCTAAGAAAATATTCATGCTCCCAGCAGGAAGAAGCGGGGTCTAGGCCGAGGGGTGCAGGGAGCAGCTGCATGGATACAGCAGACCCGAATGTAGGGTGGGGACCCCTGAGAAGCAGCTGCGGAGCGGGATGAGATGCCCCACTGGGGCCCTGCATGAAGGAGGTTTAGGGAAACCAAGGCCACCTCCCCAAGAAAATTCCTGTCATTTCACAAGGGCTTGGGCAGCCCAAGCCCACTGAGTCCCCTACCTGTTGAAGAGTGACCTCATCGTTTTCGACTAGGTGACTCCAGGCCTGTGCAAGGCTGACGGGCCACGGGTCTGCGAGGCAGGGGGCCTCTATTTCGGTGGATTTATGCTTTTGGGGGCCTAGAGTATGAGGATCCTGAAAGTCCAGGATTATGATATTGACTTCAAAAGCAGGGAATGGTCCGACCTGCCCAGCTGCCCCTTCCATGGAGTCATTCATTTGTCTGAATTGAGACCCTGAGACTGATACTAATTCTTAGCTCGTGTCCCCAAGATTTCTGTCTAATACACAATGTGGTCATGTCACGCCCTTGTTTAATGTACTTCAGAGGGGTCTTGTGCCCCCATTTGGATCAAGTCCACTGTCCTTACGATGGCTTAGAAGCTGTTCGGGGTTTGCCCTGTGCCTCGCTCTCTCCAGAGGCAGCCTCCTGGCTCCTCACACCCATTCCCACACAGTGCGCGCTCTCTCTCTGCCTCTGTCTCCACCACGCACGTCTTTCTCTTCATTTAGCCTTCAGATCTTCACATTGCTGTTCCCTCCGCCCGGAACTACCCACGCCCACCACAGTACCACCCCCAGGTGGGTGCTTCCTTCACCCACCTAATTTCTATTAATCTATAACTTCTCATCTGGGACTTGACCTTCCCTGGGAAGTGTTTGCTGCCTTCCCAAACTGTGTTCTCAGTGCTCCCACCTCTCGACTCTGCCATCTTCTCCCATCCAACCAGGATCTTGTTAAAAGCAAGCACACTTTCCTGTTTCCTGTTAGGTCCCCTAGCCCATGGGGCAGTGTGGCTGGAATGAAAGAATGAATGAATCTCTGTGGAGAAGGCAGGGAATTCATGACTCCTTACCTTTGGAATAATAAGTGTCATTTATGTGTCCATTTTAGAAGTGTTTATTGACCACCTACTTTGTGCCACGTGCTGTGCAGATCATGCCGCACCCTACACATTACATACTGTAGGGACGCACCGTGAGCCAGACAGGTTAGTCTCCATTGTCTATGGTGCTCACAGGGGAAATACAGGAGGAGGGCTGACTGGGGTAAAGGAGTGAGAAGAACATTCTAGGCAGAGGAAACACATGGGAAAGATCTTGAGGAAGGCAGGCGGGGAAAGCCAGTGTGGGGCTGGGGCACTGTGAGGAGTGAGGGGAGGGTTCAAAGTGAGCATGGAGATGTGGGCCAGGACACAGGTCATAAGGATGCTGCACGGTTTCCAGCCTGGAGCTACACGGCCAGTTTTGCACTGTGACAAGACAGTTTGTTAAATGTATTAAGTCCCTGTGTAAGGTATGGACACCCTTGTCTCTATTCTGACAGTGATTATTCTCACCTTCCAGATTGTTGCTTTAACCTTTCCAGCACACACTCACCTCCCTGGAGTGGACTGTTGAATTTTACCTGCCAGGAAGAGTTCCCTATTCCTCTTCGAGAAACAGAGTCTGCCAACCCTGGCTGCAGAGGTGGTCCCACCCCCCACCTAGGTCTGACCAATCACAGCATCCAATCCCTCTGATGATAGTGATTGGTGCAAGAGGGAAAGCACAGGACCCAAGCAGGGCCAATCAGAGTCTTTCCATGGGATTGGTATATGCACCTGGTGGGAGGAAGCTTCTTTTCCACTGAGGTTTGTAGGGCAGGTACCAGACACACAGAGCAGGTGGAAGGTCTGTCTGGAGGAGAGAGTGATGCCACCAGCATGAGATGATTTGATTATAAGTTTACTAAGGGTTGCATTTCACAACCGGTTTACAAAATTCCTGAAAATTTAACCATCGGCTCTCATGGGCTGGTATGAGGTGCACCCAGGATGCAGCCACAGACACTGTAACCACGAACTCTGGTCACTGGGTGTTGAGTGACAGACACTCTGAGCCATTGCTCAGATGGCCTTTGTTCTTTTTTAAGAACAAAGGAGGAAGGAGCTTACCCTGGGACTTCCTTCCAAGAGCATCCTTCTGGTTCAGATAAAGCAGGGTGCTCCCTTTCCTCTCACAGCCCCCTCTTTTTCCCTTCAGAACACATCACAGTTTGTGATGATGTCTCTGCTTGGCTGTGTGTTTGTTTAGTTGTTCCCCCACAAGACTGTGAGCTCCATGAGAGCAGGACAGCATCTGCCTCCCTCATCGGGGGGTTTCTTGGTCCTGACTCCCTGTGTGGTCCAGGAGAGGAACTCTGAATATGTGCTGAGAGCCAAGGAATAGTTGCAGCTAAGCCCTCGTTTGGGAGAAGAGGAAGTGTTACTATAACAACAGAAATCTCTAGGCTATATCCATGTTCATGGCAGTATAATTTACGGTAGCCAAAACATGGGAGATACCCTCCACAGATGAATGGATAAGCAAAATGCTGTCTATCCATGCAATATATTTTCAGCCATGAAAAGGGATGAAGCACTCACACATGCAACAATATGCATAGATGATCCTTCAAGACATGATGCTAAGTAAAGAAAAGCCAGGCACAAAAAGGACAAATATTGTATGATCTTCTTACCCATAGGAGGCACGTACAAGAGTCAAGTTCAGAGACACAGGAAGTAGAATGGTGATTGCCAGGCGCTGGGAAGTGGGAAATGGGGGACTTTGTGTGTCTAGTGGGCACAGACTTTCAGCTTTGCAAGATGACAAAGTTCTGGGGATGGACGGTGGTGACGGGTGCATAACAGTATGTAGGGACTCGACGCCACTGGGCTAGCTGCACACATGAAAATAGTGAAAGTGGTGAATTCCATGTTATGTATGACCTACCATAGTAAATAAACACCGTCAAAAATCTCGGGGCTTCCCAGATCCTTCTTACAGAATAAAGTGAGTGCTTGCTTTTGTGCTTGGACAGAACTGAGAGTGATGGTGATGATGATGATGGTGGCGGCGGAGGAAGTACAATAAATTGTGCTCTGACCAGGACGTACGTTTGATTCAAGTGTTTCTCATGTCTGATCGTGTTGCAGTTTACCTGCGAGGGGGATATTATTGGGTTGCCCAAAAAGCCCGTATGGTTTTATCTGTAAAATAAAAGACACACTTTTCCTTTTCATCAATAACTTTATTAATTTGGATATTTTGAGTATGTCGGTTCTCTCTTGTGTGATATAACATTGATTGTTCTCAATTAATGTCTTGATTTGATCGCTATCAAGTTCAACTGGTCTACCTGACCATGGAGCATCGTCCAGCGAGAAATCTCCAGCACGAACCCTCAACAAACCACTTTTGACACGTTGGATCGATCAGTCACAGCACCTTCTCCACACACAGCACAAATATTTTTTTGTTTCAGTTGCATTTTACCTTTCTTGAAATAATAAAGCATGATATGCTGAAGACGTTATTTTCTTTCATCTTCAATATTAAAATGGCTACACAAGAATTCACCAGTTTTGATGTTATTTTTAAATACATGCTGATATGACAGCTGTCACAATACGATCTAACAAAATCGTCTTGAATGAAGTGAAAGAAAACTAAATGCTCCTACAGCCATCGCACGGAAAAAACCAAATGAAGTTTCTGGTCAGCACAATATTACTTCCGTCTTATGATTGTGGAAATTGAGGCTCAGAGAGGTTAAGAAACTTGTCTAAAGCCACACAGCCTGCAGTCCAAGGCTGGTTTGAAGTCTCTGCTTCCACCCTCTCTTCTTGAAGCCTTTACCTTATTTAGGAGGGGAAACCTGGAAGGGAGGCAGGTGCAGCACCCCCTCTAGCTGACAGTCCCTTGTTCATTTCCTCCCCGGGTCACCTTCCAGCCGTGGAGGCACACAAACCCACTCTCGGCTGCCTAGTGCATTCGCTGAGCTTGGCCGACCAGCGCTAAGACTGGGTTGTCAACCAGGAGATAGAAAGAAAGAAAAAGCAATTTCTTCCATTTCTTGGCTCAATCCTAGGCAGTCAATACCATTAACAGTAAATCACATACCAAGACTGCATTGACCCAGGAAAAGGGCAAGGAGAAAAAAATTTCCAGAGCAGAATTCAAAAAGTAGAAAATGAAGTTCAGCCTGAGGCATAAGTCATACCTGGGGACCTGGACCTGCAGTGGCAGCAGCAGCCTGAGACTGAGCAACCCCAGCAAGCTGGGTCCCCAACGTTTCTGCTTGTGCTTGGAGTTTCTAGGACCCCTGCTCCTCGTAGACCCAGGGGGCAAGAGGCCACTGGGGTCAGGGTGGAGGATTTCAGATTTGAGACCCTTCAAACTGGGGCTTCAGCTTGCCATCCTGAGCTGAGCTGGGAAAGAATATCTGCAGAAAGTGGCTTTTGGGGACAGTCTCCTTTCAACCCTCCGCCCCTTCTTACAATGACCCTGCTTGTAGATTTCACTATGCTGGGTGCTGTTTCCAAAACATAAGAGGCTCAAATGTTCTAAAAATATTTTCAGGCATGTCTGAGCCACATGGAAGACTCAACTGTAACCTCCCTTCATGAATGTATCCATTCAACAGTTGTTTATTGTGGGCCCACTGTGTGCCAGGCGCTGTTTGAAGGCCCTGGGGAATCAGCCTTGGACACAACAGACTCGCATTCCTGACTGTGTGGAAGCTACAGTCTAGTCAGATTTTCATAATATGTTGGAGGGTCTTAGATGCTATGAAGAAAATCGAAGAAAGTAAAAGGGCTGTGGAATATTTCAGGCAGGAGAATCCAAGTTTAATTAAAGGGACAGTTGACGTTGAATTTCAGAGATGTGTAGGGTTTTTGCCTATGAAGCAGCCTGGGGACTCCTCTTATACTCAAGTGTAGGAACTTCCTGCCCAGCGTCCCTCCGTGAGGCCTTTGGAAGGGGGCATCTGTTGGTTTGGTGTCTCTGGCGTCTCTTCCCCTTTGTGGCAGCAGTGCCCTACTTTTCTGAGGGAGCCCCCTGCCATGCCCAGTCCACCGGTTTGAGTGGGGCTGATTTCCCATCCACCACCTCTGGAAGCTGGCCCATGAACCAGGCCTGAGCCAATCACAGCACTCCTGCCCTGTGCCTTTAGTGATTGGTTTGGAGATGGGACTTAGGAGCGCATCTAGCCAATGAGGGTCAGACCCAGGATTTTGGTCTGGACTGTTGGTGTAAGAGTCAGAATAGGATAAGATATGCTGCAGTAACATACAGCCCCTAAATATACAGTGGTCAAATCTTAGTGGCACAAAACAACACAGGTTGATTTTTTTTGTCCATACTCCTCAGGCTGGCGGGGGCTCAGCTCCTGTGCCCCTTATTCAGAGATACAAGCCGATGAAGACTCCACCATCTGGAATGTTGTCAGATATCACAGCAAGGGGAATGGGGCATGGAATCAGAGGAGTCTGACTTCAAGTCCTGACTTTGTTGCTTAAAGCCAGGGGCCTGCCTGGTACACAGTTACAGCTCAGAGAGTATCAGTTTCTCCCTTTGGTTTCTTCCACACTTATTGGTTACATGTCCAAATTGGATTTTCAGGGTCTGGCTCAAATGCCTGTTTCTTCATAATGAGTTCTCAGATCTCTCTCATTTCCATAATCTTCTTATGGGAGGGGAGCACCTAGTAGGCACTGTCCTCTGGACAACTTCGGTGTCTAGCAAAGGCCCAAACATTTAGTGGGTGCTATTCTCAGTGCTACCCAAGGTGCTTTGCAGTGTCAGGCACATAGTAGATGTTATCCCTACCATCCACAATGCCGGCCAAGGCCAAGTTCAGACTGTGTTCTTTCCTTGTGCCCCAGCTGCAGAGTTCTCGAAGTGCATCTCCTGGAGGTTATCCCCCCCAACACCTTGCCCCAGCCTGCAGCCTCGTGCACCTTGGGACCTGGAGTTTGTGACCAGGAGTTGCCACCAGGGCATAATTTGCTGGAATGGCCGGGGTGAAGCGAGGGGGCCTTGAAGTGGTGGTCCAGCACGGTGCTGCCCTGTGGGTCATCAGGGACAGTGAGCAGGGATGTGGCTCATGAATTTCCTCCCAGAGCCCCAGACAAAGAAGGAAGTCAAGTTGATGTGGTTACCTTGGCAACTCTTCCTGCTGGAGAGTGGGGGGTCGGGTGGGCAGGGAGAAGCCTGAGGGAAGAGGGCATCTGCTGGGGTGGGGGAGGAGGCGGAGGGGAAATTCCCCTTTAAAATGGAGGAAAACTTGCTTTGGCTTCTGGGCAAAGTGAAGGGAGGAGCCCTCATGCTGCAGGACGGAGGCCAGTCTGCAGGGGAGGCCTGGCCTCTCCTCACCCTCTCTGGAAATTCATTAAGAGAACGGGATCGAGTTCCAGCCCGTCTTCTAACTTGCTGTGTGACCTTGTGCAAGTCACTCTCCCTCTCTGGGCCTCCATTTCCTCTCCTTTCAAACAGGGATAATAACCCACAGGATGGCTGTGAGGATTAGATGTCTGTTTGATGTTGAGTGGGAGGTACAGTGCTGGGCCCCTACTGTTAAGTACACAGGGGCTGTTATTCATTTGATTGCACATTGTTACAAATGTTGTACATTCATTTACTCATAATAAACAAACAAGTAGGGAACTGTGAGGCTTTTGGTGGAAAGAGCAAATTGGGCCAGAGAGAATCCCGATTCAGACAGGATGTCATGCCACAGTGCCTCAGGGCCCCCAAAGCACGCCACCCAATCCACCCCTTCTGACCTTAGTGTGGGGTCCAGTGGCCAGATGGGCAGGAGGGTTGGCCAGGGCCCTGAAGAGTCCCGTGCCCGACTCCTGCTTCCTGTCCCCCAACCTCCACAGGTGGGCTGGGGCTGTAGGCACCTGTGAGTCCCCTCCCTGACCTGCAGCCTGCCAGGGGCACTGGTTTCTGGGGAAAATCTTAACGGCAGAAAATCCAACTGTTTTTCTGTCTCCAGGAGAAACTGCCCACAACAAAGTGCTCTTCTGACCCAGAGGAGGGCAGAGCGGAGGCATTAAGAGGCCGCTCTCTCCTCCCTGTGCAGTGGCCTCGGTGAGTACCAGGGCGGCTGCCAATTATTGAGCGCCTGCTGACTGCGTTTCCCACAGACGGTTTCTATTCTTTCCCACCACCCTGTGTGGTCGGTAATTTCATTCGCTCCCCTTTATGAGTGGAAGGAACTGGAACTCAGACAGAAGAAGACGTTTGCTGAGGTCACTCCCTGGAGAAGGTTAGAACTGGTGTTCAGGCTTGGGTCTGCCCCACTCTGAAGCCCCCAAGTGGAGCTGTGGGGGAAGGCAGGCACGCGAGCCAGTGCCCGGCTGAGATGTGGACCCTCCACGGACAGCTGAGCCATCTTGGGCACAGGGTGTCACTTTGCTCCTCTGTGTCTCTCCTTCCTCCTCTGTAGAATGGGTTTGATAATAGCATCTATTCCACAGGCTGAAGAGTTAATAGCTGAGAAACAGTTCCGAGTTTTCGGCATTGGGCCGTACACACGTTGCTGGATAATGTCAGCGGTGCAGACTAATTCAGGAGATCCGGTTAGTGCCCCCTGAATGCTGAGGCTACACAGAGGGGCAGAGCAGACCGTGCCCCATCCCCAGGCATATACGGGTTCCTTATTGCCAGGCCATAAGGTAGAAGATAGTAATCTCTGATCCCTCTGAGCACACTCAACACATACGAATTGAGCACCTACTATGTGCTCGGTGAGGCAGAGCAGGAAGATGCCACCTCTCCCATTAGGTGAAAGGCAGGCTGGCAGGAGGGAGTCTGAGATGAAGCGAACGACAGAGCTCTGAGGAAGCACGCGGAGGGGACTCTGAATAGGGAAGCAGAGAGGTGGAGTCCCGAGGATGAAAGGGAGCCGGTCAGGGAGGGGGGCGGGGAGGGCGGTCTAGGCGCACCACGCAGAACCTGCAGAGGCGCGGAGGAGGCGGTCTTGCCGGCGCCCAGGAAACTAAGTGGCTGTTGGAGGCCCCTAGGACATATGGCCGTTTCTTCCTCAGACTCTGCAGATAGGGTGTGAGCGTGGGAACTTCAGTCCCCACTGGGTGTGACCTTGATTCTCCTGAAGCCCTTCCCACGCATCGCTCCACTGAACCCGCCCGGCGACCCGGCGGGTACTGTTACATCGGTGTAGGGCCTGACTGCTCTTATTTTATGAAATCACGGGGAAGGGAAGTGTTGTCGTCAAAGTCACCAGTCACAGAGCTGCCATATTTACAAAAGTGAAACACAGCAAAGCAGGGCACCCATTTAAATCTGGATTTCATAAACAGTGGTTAATTTCTGTAAAGTGTGTGTGTCATGAAATATTTGGGACACACTGAAAAGTACTCGCTGTTTCTCTAAAATTCAAAGTTAACAGTGTCCTGTATTTTATTTGGAAACCATACCCTGTTTTTGAACTTGGCTGTGCTTGTTTTTCATTACTGGGGAATAAAAATAGTGATAATTGTCATCTGGGTTTCTTGAGGACCTACATAATGTCTTGCTGGCGCTCTAGGCCCAGCGTGGGGTGGCCCGCAGTTCCAGGAACGACCACACAGTGTCGCCCTCGGCCCGTGGTACCCAGGTGGCAGCGGTGCCACCAGGAGCGAGTGGCCCATTCATCACAGCGCGGTCCCGGCGCACAGACAATGCGGGGAGCGGCCCTTGCCCGCGCGGCTGTCGGTACAAAGGATGCGCTGTTAACACGTGTACGGTAATGGGCTCCCCCACGGCCTCTTCCTGGGTTGCCCGCTCTCAGCCTGACGGATGGCCCCCGCCATCCATCTAAATTATGTCGTGGGCAATGAGTATCCTCCTCGGTCCAGTCCTTCCTGCTGCCAGGGCCAGGCTTGGCCTCCTGCAGCGCACCCTGCCCAGGCCACTCCCTGTCACCTTTCACTCTGGGGATGCAACCTTGTGCGGGGTGAGCACCTACTGTGTGCTAAGCTCCAGACACTGTCTCCTTGACTTCCACTCAAGGCAGAGCTGTTTACGAACCCATTTCTCAGAAGAGGAAACTGAGCTCTGAAGCTGGGGAGTCTTTATTCTAGGGTCACACAACGGTGGGGTTTTGCCAGGGGTGGCTTTTGCTTGTAACTTCGCTGATATAATTCACACACTGTAAAATTCACACATCTAAAGCGACCATTTCAATGTTTCCTAGCATATTCAGAGAGTTGTGCAGCTACCACCCCTATGCAGTTTTAGAGCATTTTAAGAGCCCTCAAAAGAATCTCCCTACCTGTCAGCAGTCATTCTCAAGTGCACTCTCCCCTTTGCTCCTGACTACCACTAATCTGCTTTCTGTCCCTACAGATTTGCTGATTTTGGACAGCTCCTGTGAACGGAATCATACAATATGTGACCTTTTGTGACTGGCTTACTTCACGTAGGATAACGTTTTCAAGGTTCATCCATCCATGTTGTAGCGCAGGTCAGTGCCCCATCCCTTTTCACGGCTGTGTAATATTCCATCATATCGCCGTAACTACATCTTGTTTATCCATTTACCTGTTGATGGACATCTGGGTTGTTTCCGTTTTTTGACTGTTTTGAAGAATGCCGTATGAACATTTGTGGGGTGTTTGTGTGGATATGTTTTTGATTCCCAGGAGTGGAAGTGATGGGTCAGATGATCGCTCCATGTTTAATTGTTTAAGGATGTGCCAGACTGTCTTCAAAGCGGCTGCAGCACTTGGTGTCCCCGCCAGCGATCTATGAGGGTTTTGATTTTTCCACATTCTCGCCAAAACTTGTTACTCTCTGACTTTTCGATTCTATTCATCCAAGTGCGTGTGAAGTGGTGTTTCATTCTGGTTTTAATTTGCATTTCTCTGATGACTAATGATTTCAAGCACCCTTTATTCCTGTGCTTATTGGCCATTTGTGTATCTCCCTTGGGGAAATGGCTATTCATATTCTTTGCCCGTGTTTTAAAAAATCAGGTTGTCTATTCTTGAATTGTAAGAGTTCTCCATATACTCCGGATACAATGCCTTCTCTGATCTGTGATTTGTAAATATTTTTCTCCTATTTTGTGGGTTGTCTTTCCACTTTCTTTGTGGTTTGATTTGCAGCACAAAAATTTTAGATTCAATGGAAGTGCAGTGTGTCTGATCTTCTGTTTGTCACTCGTGCTTTTTGTGTTGGGAATGAAGACCGAGAACCCAGCTCCATGTGACTGGGAACTTGGTGCTCGCCTTGCTGCATCGGGTGAGGGGCACTTGACCTCCCACAGGGGTCTAGAGGTCAGGATTTGGTGGTCTTCTCCGACTGGGAGGGGTGGAGCAGTGGGGAAGGCCAACGGCCCGGCAATCGGACACATTTGGGGTCCAATCCTGGCAGGGCAATTGCTTTTGTTTGCTGACTTGGGCACATCACTCAGTGCCATGGAGCCTCAGGTTAGTCCTCTGTATGATGGAGAGAGTCACACCTCCCTGGGGGCTGCTGTGAGGTTCAGCACGGGGGTGCAAGCACAAGGAACATGCTCAATGAACGTAGCTGGGATGACGATGGCCTCTAGGTTCCCCCGGGGAGCCCCTGGCTTCCCACACCCCCAGCACGCTGCAGGGCCCTGGTCATGAGTCATACAATGCTTGCCCTCAGGTGACAGGTACCAGGACACAGGGCTGGCAGTCTCTGAGCCTCTGTCCAATGAACGTTTCTCTGGAGCTTGAACACCAAGCACAGTGGCTCTGTGTCCCGTTGAGACTACAAGGGCAGCAGAGAGACCCAGAAGGCACCACTGCACTGTCAGGCGGAGGGCGGCGCTGGCTCCAGTGCGGCGTGGCCTTCTCTGGGCACCTCCTCCCTCCCCCAGCTCCCACGGCCATGCCGTCCAGCCTGGGCTCTGTGAGGGAGTTTGGCGGTGGGGGGAAGGCCTGAGTCTGGAAGGAAAGTCTTGAAGGCAGGTGTCATCACCCCTGTGCTACCAACGAGGCAGTTGAGGCTCAGACAAGTAAAGCCCGAGGGAGGTCACACAGCCTTTTACTGAAAAGCAACACAAAGAAGGACTCCTTGCCCTCAGACCTGAGAATCTCCAGGCGTTGCCCTGGGACATGCCCCATACAGTGGACTTTCCCCACGTGGGGTCAGGATGTGGGAAGGTGGGTCCCTGCCTACAGTGCACCGCCCCTGCTCCCAACCAGGACAAGGGGTTTTGGAGCCACACAGATCTGGGCTGGAATCCAGCAGCACCTATTACTCTCTGATCCTCAGTCTCTCCATCTGTCCCATGGGGACACTTGTTCCTGCTTCTGGGGTGCCTGTGAAGATGGAATGAGAGCTGAGCCTTGGACAAGCCTCGAACACAGCTGGCCCCCAATGCGCACTCGGCAACTGAGACTGTGACGAGGGTCACTAACGCAGATGGAAGTCTTGCAACAGATACAGACTAGGAACTCACACTGGGATGACTGGCAGGTGGTGGTCAGACCACGCCCCCACCCCTGGGCCCCCAGGCACAGGCCTGAGCTGGTATGTCCGGGGCAGTGGGAAGCTGAGGGCACTGTTCTCTGGCGGACGGAGGCGGACAAAATGGACTCTGGCCCAGAGGCTGCAGGTGGCCGGTCAATTACTGAATGCAGAGCTGCAGGAGATGAGGAGACCTTGGGTCATGGCTCTGCTGAACCTAAGCAGCACCAGATCAGTCAGGCTGGGCCTCCCATCCTGAAACCAGGGCTGCGGGGCTGGGTCGTCCTGGGCAGGCTAGGCCTTACTACTTCTCCAGACAGACAGACTGACAGGCAGGCAGACAGGCCCACGTCCACCACACTGGGGGAACCTCACCCATTTTTCATTGATGCTGTCTCCTGCTTCTCCTACATCTTTCTAGAAATTTCTTTCCCTGGCTCTTCCTTCTCCCCGTTATCTCCAGGGCCTGGCTCAGAGCAGGCATTTGGCTCATGTCTGCTGGGGGGAATGAGTGGACATTGTCTCCTCGGAGATGAGGGTGGAACTTTTAAACTTAGCCCGCTGGCCACCTCCATGTGCTGTGGCTGTCCTTGGTGTGAGGAGGACGCCAGCATCCGGGCTGTGTCCAGAGCTCCGAAGCTGCCACATACTCTTTCCTGTTGGCTTCACGTGGAGACACTTTGGATGCAAGGGAGCAGACTCTAGGTTCCAATCTGGGTCCATAGCTTCTTTGCTGAATGCACTTGGCAAGGGATGTGGCCTCTGTGAGCGTCAGTTTCCTTCTAAGATGGTGTAGCAGTTCCTCTCTTGTGGTGGTGGCATGGGGACTTGAAAGGTGAATACCACTGGGGTGGCAGTGTCTTGCCTATGGCAGGAGCTCAGAGGGGCCAGGCTTTCCTATTCCAGTGGGAAGGGTGAGGATGGGGGTTACGTGTGCAGAGGACTCAAAGAGTCGGCCTGCTTGGGGATCAAGGCTGGCTTTTCCTAGTGGTGTGATTACAGGCAAGCCACTTGCCTTTCCAGAGCCTCAGTTGTTTCACCTGTAAAATGGGGCCAGTCCCAGCCTCTCCCTGGTGGGGTTGCTGTGAAGGCTCGGTGAGGTGGGAATGGGAAGACTGAGCACATGTCAGGCCCAGAGGGGTGGTCAGTGAACAGCTGCTGTAGAGGGACAGAAAGAGGAGGGGGGAGGGAAGCAGGAGAGGGGAGAAGGGTCAGGCAGGGGTGGGGAGGGTGCGCTCTGGGCAATGATCCATGGGACTGTGCTCCCAGCTCACGGAGTAACTTTGGGCAAGGTTCTTTGTCCTCTTGCTTGCGTTTCCAAATTGGTTAATGAAAAGGAGCAAAAATTGACAAGGTCACAGGAGGTGGCTGGTTGCTCAAGCCCATGGGCCAGGGCTGCCTGGCGGCATCACCCCTCAGCCTTAGCCTGCTCCCCTGGCGTCAGTGAAGAGTGGACACCACTTACTGGCCACCTCCTGTGGGCTGGGCCTTCACACAAGTACCGCACGTGCTAAGTCCCGTGTTGTGCTTGCTCACCGACTGCATGAGGTAGGCTTAGGTTAGGCCCATTTTCCAGTTGAGGAAACCGAGGTCATGTAGCCAAGAAGCGGTGGGCTGCTGGGAGCCCTGAGGTCAGATTTCCAAGCCTGGAAGCTTCACGACTAGCCTAGCTGCCTCCCCTCCGACAATCAGAGGCAGCCTCACAGCAGCCTCTTGGCTCCCAGGGCCCCCAGCCCGCAGGTCCATGAGGTCCGCTGACGCTGTCTGACTCAAGGGGCTTGTTGTGAGCTTGCCCCTGCCCGCCCCTCGGCCACCTGCTGATACGAAGACCTGGCACATGTTGTGGAACCCCACACTGCAAGTGCCACCAGCACAGGGGCTGCAGCTTATCTTGGTCACCATCCTCTCCCTGCACCTGGCACAGTGCCTGGTACAAAGTGGGCACTTGGGGGGAATGTTGAGGGGTTGATGAGTGCTTGATTTTTCCTCTCCCCACTGCTATCTATACCTAGCCAAGTGTCTTGCACGTGGTAGGTGTTCATCCAGTAGAAATGCCCCGTCTTAGAGCAAGAAGGTGTTTAGAAATTCTAGCATGAACCCAGCTCCTTTTTACAGATGGTGACCATCTTAGTCAGCCAGCTGCTATAAGAAATATCGTAGACCGAGTGGCTTCAACAACATGCATGCATTTCTCATAGTTCTGGAGGCTCGGAAGTCCAAGATCAAGGTGCCTGCAGATCATGGTGTTTGCTGAAGGTCCACTTCCTGGCTTGTGGACAGCTCCTGTGTCCTCATGTGTCTGATCCCATTTGTGGGGGCTCCACCTCATGGCCTAGCTACTCCCCAGAGGCCCCACTCCTAATAGCATCACATTAGGGATTAGGGCTTCAACACATGGATTTGGCGGGGCACGCAAACATACATTTAGTCTATAGTGGGGGCACTGAGGCCCTGACACACAGCCAGTCCATTTGGAGCCAGGCCTGGAACCCAGGTCCAGGGCTCCCCCCTTCCTTCCACAGTAGGTCGAGTCAGTGAGGCCTGGCTCATCCTTCTCTCCCAGCTTCTGGTAGCTTCACGCCGTCCTTGGCTTGTGGAGGGCCTTCTCCCTGTGTCTTCACAGCATCCTCCTGCTGCGCATGGCTCTCTGAGTCCAAATTTGCCCTTTTTATAAAGACACAGGTCATAGTGGGCGAGGACCCACCCTCATGGCCTCATCTTAATCATCTGCAAAGACCCTATTTCCAATACGATCACATCACAGGTAGCCAGGGTCAGGACTTCCACATCATTTTGGGGGGACACAAGTTAACCCATAACGACATACACATTATACAGTATTTTTTGAGCACTGCCTGTATGCCTGGCACAGGGTATCCAGAGTGCAAAGGAGATACGTGTGGACGGAGAAACAATAGGGGAGGTGAAATACACCTCTGGGCCTGCAGGGGGCGCAGCAAGGAGTGGGGCCCGGCAAGGCGGTGGAGCTGATGGCGCCGGCATTGAGTGCCAGGTGCTGGAGTTCGGCACTGAACCACTCAGACGTTCTCAGGAGTAAACAGTAGTCTCAGGTTGATGAGCTGAAGAGCTGTGGGAGCAGTGTTTGTTTGTTTTGTTTGTTTGGAGTGGGAGGTCTGTGCTTTAGAACTCAGCTCATCAGCATCCTTCGTCTTACAGGGGAAGCCTCGGAGGCTCTGAGCGGAGAAGTGAACCTCCCAGGGTCACACAGCCAGCCAGGGCCGGGAGGGGCACCGGGAGCTGGTTCTTCTTGCTTCTAAGTCTTGAGAGCACCTGGCCAGGTCTGCAGTTAGAAACATGCTTATTCGGACCACGGTCATTCCTGAGGGCCGTAGGAGCCATGGGCCTGGTTTCGCTCCTCTGCATCTCGGTGGGTTAGGGAATTTGCAACCAGTTTTCAGGGATTTCAGATCGAATTTCTAGGTAGGTTCCATTGAGACAGAGAAACGATTCCCCGTTCCCATGATTATCCTCTAAAGGCCTGGGCCAAATATTCATTCATCCAGTGGGTGTTTACTGACCACCTACTGTGTGCCGGGCCTCTGAGATGAGGGGTAGGGATTCAGAGATTTAAAAATGAAAGCTCTCTTGGAATCCATAAGTAGTACTCTTGCTGCCTTGTCCTGTGGAACGCAGGGACTCATGGGACAGTCTCACCCGTGGATAATCAGAATCCAGGAAGGGGGTCCTAAGGAAGGGGCTCCGTAGCCTGGGAGGCAGGGAAGGCTTTCTGAAGGAGGTAATATCTGAGCTAAGCCTGGAGAAAAAAGTTGGAAGCCACCAAGCGGGGGAGGGGAACAAGTGGGCATTCCAGGTGGGTGCAATGGCATGAGCAAAGACTCAGAAGCACACGGTCTTATAGAGAGCCATTAAATACGCTTGGCTGTGAGGCTGGAGCAGTGCAGGGAAGACGGTGAGAGATTAGCAAAAGCGCTAGGAGTCATGGAAAGGAACGTGGGCTTTATCTAGCAGGTGACAGCCATCTCTGGAAGGCTTTAGAGCAGAAGACTGACCTGGCAATATTGTTTTTTTTTTTTTTGAGAGATCCTTCTGGCTGTCATGAGGGGAAGGAGGCCGGTGAAAATGGCAGCAGTTGTGCAAGTACAGGATATTTGTATTAATCATTATTACATACATTGCTTCCTGTGCACTAATTCTGTGTACTCTTCTAAGCACTGACCTGTTTTAACTCATTCAATCTCCAATCATCTCTATGAGCTGAAATGCATGTAAAGTTCTTATTCTGGGGCCTGGCATATTGTGTCTCAACAAATTATCTACATGGTGTTCCCAATCTACAGGCACTGTTCGCCCCATTCCGTAGCTGAGGACGGAGGTTCGGACTGTTTAAGTAACTTGCCATGGTGGATGTTGGGTCGCTGAGATCCTTGGGAAGGAAGGGTTTATTCTTTAACTGCCAGAAGAGGTGTCTTCTTTGAGGGCTGCCTCACCCAATGATACTTGCTTCTGGGGGCAGCCGGCATCCAATGATGGATAGATGCAGGAGAATAAACGCCTGACTCCTTGCCCCACCTTGAGACAGCTCTGGAGGCCACTGCAGCTTCAGAGCCCCCATAGGGACCACTGAGACCTTTATTGGACCTTCATCACAGCTCTAGTTCTCCCTCTACTCTGACCTGCTTCCTACTCTTCTCTTCCATGGGCTTTGATTCCAGGAGCTAAATTCGGTCTTAGAGTCTGCTTACTGGGGGCTGACCTGTGACCCTTGTTCAAGGGAGCACAACCAGTAGAGCCAGTGCCTGAGTCAGGACTATCCAGAGAAACAGAACAATAGGAGATAGACAGATATACTGATACACAGAAAGAGACTTATTATGAGGGACTGGCTCACATGACTGGAGGCTGAGAAGTCCCTGCATTGGCTGTCTGCAGGCTGGAGGTCCAGGAAAGCTGGTGGTGTAGTTTCTGTGCCAACCTGAAGAAGTGAGAACAAGAGGAGGCAATGATGTAAGTCCTGGTTCAAGTCTGAAGTCCAAGAACCACAGGCACCGATACCCAAGAGCAGGAGAAGATGGATGTCCAGCTCAGGCAGAGAGAGACAGACAGACAGACAGACAGACAGCAAATTCACCCTGGGCTGGATTATGCCCACGGGCATTGGGGCAGGCCATGTGCTTTATTCCCTCTATCGACTCAAGTGCCAGTCTCTTCCAGAAACACCCTCACGGACACAACCAGGAATAATGTTTTACCAGCGACCTGGGCCTCCCAGAGCCCCGTCAGGCTGAAATGTAAATGTAACCATCAGAGCCAGAAAATAAACCTTGAGTCATTTGATTTCAGAGCCTCCGTTCTGCCCTCACGGCACACTACCTCCATCAAGTCTCTTTGGCTCTCTGAACTTTGGTTTCCTGATTTACTCAGTGAGGGTGTATCGGTCCCCGTTCTCAGCTCAGGCTGCCATACCAAAAGAGCACAGACTGGGGGCTTACACAACAGTCATCCGTTTTCTCATAGTTCTGGAGGCTGGAAATCCAAGATCAAGGTGCCAGCAGGCTCCCCTCTTGGACTGCAGACGGCTGCTTCACCGCTGCGTGCTTATGAGCCCTCTTCTTCGTGAGCACAGGGGCAGAGAAGGGCGGAGAGAGCTCCCTGGTGTTTCCTTTTAGGAAGACACTAATCCTATCAGATCAGACGCCTCAATTACTTCCTTAGAGGCCCCAGCTCCCAGGACAGCCAGCTCCCAGCTCCCAGTACTGTGCAGCCCTAGTACCGTGCTGGGGCTGGGGCTTCACCGTAGGCATTTTGGAGAGACACAAACATTCAGTCCATGTGAGTCTGCTTAGTCCAGTTAAGTCCACACGGAGGTAACAAACATCTCCAGAAATCACTGTGGCTGCCTAAGAGAGGGGGACCGACTTGTCCTGCTTTGCCCAGGATTTTAAGTTCTAAAAGTCCTGCATTCTAAGAAATCCCTCAGTAACAGATAAATTGAGGCCATTTGCTTGGGACTGTCCTGGTTTTAAAACTGCAACCCCCTCAGGCCTTGGGAAACTAGGACAGTTAGTCACCCTTTTAAAAAATAAAGGTTTATTTTCCCCTCAACGTTGCAGGTCCCTTAGTTACACTTCCGTCATGCACATCACATTCCACATTGGCTGCTGCGCTGCTAGCAGTGGTTTTCACCTGTGACTCAGGTTCCTGGGGAAGCCTCTCTAGAGCTCAGAGCTGGTCCCGAGACGGAGAAAAAAGGCACACAGGAGAAGCATGCACTGTCTTCTAAAGATTCTACCCGGAAGTGGCATGATCACGTCGGCTCGCTTTTCATTGGCCAGGACAAGTCACATGACCATTACGCCCAGAATGGAGCGGGATGGTGTATAATCATTCCTCCAGGAGGGGGCGCCTCTGGGAAAGGATCTCAGGTATTTGGACGCTGCCTGGAGGAGGTGATCTAAAACATCTTGGGCCACGGCTAACTGCTTCTTTCCACAGCTGGGGACCTTCTCTCCATGTCTGCAATGCTCTGTCGTGCTAATGATTTGAAACAGTGGCTAATTTGACAAGCCAATTGGAGTCCACATGATTGCATTTGACTTTCTGACTAATGACAAGAGATGAACTCCCTTTTCTTAGTGCAACTTACAGTTGGATAGCCTTGGGCCATCACCCGAGCCCAACGTTCAAAATGTTGCCTTGTAAATTGTCTAATAAAGTAATAAAGGAAGGGACTTGCTAAATGATTTGTCTTTTAACCATTGTAATGGGATTTTTTTTGTAACATTGTTTTATGTTAGAATGCAAAAATTATCACACATAATTAGAATCATTTCAATTCAAGTCTCTGCCAGGCCTGTGACATATTCCTGCGACTTGTGCCATGTTGAGCAAGTCAGCTCGTAAAACCTAATCAAATAAAAATTTAAAATGCAGTCAGATCTGGAGTGCTACCGAGGAGACTGGAAGGAAGACCGCTCAAGCCAGCTTTGGAGGGAGCAGAAAGACAGAGGGAAGAGCATGGTGTCCACACAGGTGCCCTAGGCTTGCTTTCCACCAGGGCAGCCCAGGCCCAGACTGGCCATGGGCCAACCTTGAGGCTCTCAATTGTTGCCCCTGCCTTCCCACTCAGATCCAACATCTGTGCCTCCAGGTTTCGTTTCATTCAGGCCGGCCAGATCCCTGCCGGTGCGTCTTCTTAATATTTAATCCTAATCATGCAGACCCATGTATGGATCTATTTATCTACAAAAGCTGCAGTATAAATGTTTAACCAGAAGAGCACATGGCAACTCAGATCATTTAAGCTTTTCTGAGGGTGCAAGGACAGGCTGCCGTCTCACTCTGGGGAGAAGACATTGATCGAGAAAGATGTCCTTGGGTGCCCAAATGTCCAGGTCAGGTCTTGGGGGTGGAGGTTAGCAAAATGTGGCTTTGTTCCATGGGCTTGAATGAGAAGCTGCTTGCCTGTCACTGGAGCGCCAAGATGGAGAGTGAAGGATGCCTCTGTCTACGTGCTGGTGGGAGTGCAGGTGATTTAAATGTCCTGTTAGGTCCCTATATACTTATGACAGCCTGATTGTCCTAACTGGGGCCTGGGATCTAGTTCCAGGTAGGAGGGTGGTCTGCCCAGGCTGGGATGTGTGGGTGGCATTACAAGATCGCTTTGGAACAAGTGATGTACTGTAGAATAATCACACTGTAAAGGGAAAGCGATATCATCAGGGAATGGCAACACCACTCATGAATATTCTGGGCACTTGTACCCACAGCCAGCGCCAGGCCCAGCTCCTGATTCATCAATATTACAAATTGGCACGGTGGCAAACAGGCTGTTAGCAACTTTAATATTTGCTCCAAGCCCAAGGAATTACAGTGGAAGTACTTCCCAGGGATAACTGGTGAGAACGCAGGGCAATACCTTCTTCTGTGGTCAGGAAGCATGGGAGTGGGCTCAAAACCCAAGTGCCCCACTAAAGCGCTGTGCAACCTTGGGCAAGGCCTGAGCATCCCCCTGCCCTTTAGGGGGGAGAGAGAAGAAAGAACGGGAGGACTTGCCATGGGTCTGCAGCCCCACTGCAGCAATTCTGCAGAGGAGACATGGTCAGCCCCGTTTTACAGATGAGAAGAACGGAAGCTCAGGGCAGGGAAAGTGGCTGCCTACCTAGGGGGCAATGGTGCTGGTGCTGGGGCCCAGCTGGAGGGCATGCAGGCAATGACAGCCCCCCCTGGAGGGATACTATGAGAAAAAGACAATGACCCAGCTGTGGGGAAGCCAGAGCAGGGATTCTGCTGGCCAGGGAGTTAGGAAACTATAGTCTCCAGGCCTCTAGCCTGTGTGACACAGGGGAGCACGTGGAAGAGAGCATTGATGGTGCAATACCGACAATTTGGCTCACTGTCCAGTGTTTTCTTCGCCTCCCCCATGGCTTCCCACCTAGGCCTGGGGGCCCCGGGGAATGTGAGGTCTACCAAGGGGGGCAATAATGAGGTGCACAGAAGGACCTCAAGCTCACCTCCCACTTTCAACCTGAGAAACGCTGCCCACTGGATTTTATTTTGAACAATATTCCACAGGCACGAAGTTTCATGGTCACCGTATAACAATGCATTGGTTGGAAAACGGTAAAGAAAAAAATCACTCTGGCACTTGTTAGCCTGGCAAGGAAGACTTTGTTCAGGGCCACTGCAATAGGGGAGAGAGAAAAAAACGGGTGGGACTTTATGGCCAAGGAGCAGGTTGAGGGTAAGGGTGGGAGAGGGAACATCACTAAGAGATGACATCAAGGGTCGGGGCAATTCTTGCTGCTGACTTAATAGGGTTGTTGCTAAGGCAGGCTGGGATGGCAGACAGCAAAGGCGGGGGGATTCTCTCTAGACTCACTTAGCAGGATTCTTTCTACAACTGGGCCATGCAGACCCAGCAAGAACGGGGCCAAGGTCCGGGCTTAGTCAAGGTGAGGGGAACATCTTTGCCAAGAGGTCAGTGTAGCATCAGGAAAAAGACTGCAGAGATCCCCTGGTGGGATTCTAGGAACCAGAGGAGTCAGAGACATTTTCCCTCATCTTCTCTCTTTCCAGATCCTGAGCTCAAGCCTAGCCCCTCCCTAGCCCACAGCCCTCCTGCATAACAACACATGCAGATAGCTGCCTGAGGGTAGAGCAGACCCAGCATGCCAAACTTCCACCGAGGCTCAGCTGGGATCTATAGTTCCGTGGTTTTCTATGATTCGATGGTTTTAATATTCTTTGATTCCTCAGCACTCTATCCTCGACTTCTACAGCCCTTTGATTTTGCATTTCTTTGATTCTAGACATGATGATCCTGGGATGTGCACTTTCTGGCTCAATTATTCCAAGAAAGTTTTCTTTTCTTTTCTTTTTTTGAAATCAGTGCGTCCAAACCCCTCTTGTGAGGCCCTGGTTGGTCCAGAGGCAGGGCACCAACGGTGGGAGTGTGATGGGGGCGATGCTGACTGGGGTGCAATTTCACGTGTTGCCTGAGTCCGAGGTCAAAACCAGAGTGGCCACACCCGCCATCAGGTATGAGGGGCCAGTGTGTGGCCGGAAGAGGGAAATGATGCCAGATGGTTAAGGGCTGGGTGCGTGAAGGATGAAGTGGGAGATGATAAGCCATGATGGAAATGAAGCAAACATCACATGTTTGCTATGAGAGGACCAACAATAATAACAGTGAATGCTGAATTAGGATAGGCTGGGCTGCTCTAGCAAACTCCCCCTAACCTGATAAGCAGTTTTTTGTTTTTTTTTGTTTTCTTCTCCCTGAGAAGTGCTCTGTGACCAGGGCAGCTGTGCTCCACATGGTGACTCAGCGATCCAGGCTCCTTCTGTGTCTCAGCACGGGGCCGCCTCATGTGCAGGGGACGAGAGGGACCGGGAATTGCCTCCCCTTGGAAGTGATGCTCATCACCTCCACTCATAGAAGCAGTCACATGACCCCGCCACCTACATGGAAGGCAGAGAGCAGTTTTTTGGTGTGTTCAGGACAAATGAATACAAAGAGTATTTGGTGAACCCACGGCACCACTTCTACTACAAGTACCATTTCTGTTTTCTTTCTTCAGTTGTTACTGTAAGACCATTATTCTACATCAACTATTTAAATCCTTAAAGATCCGTACAGATGAGGAAACCAGAGAGATTGAATAACTTGCCTAAAGTCACATGAATAATGGCAGATTCAACATTTGGACCCCGGTTTGCATGCCTCCTAACTCCGCCCTTTACCACTTTGGCAGTGGCCCCTCAGATTCCAGGGAACCTGGTGGGGTGACTACCTTCACTCTCAAGCATCAGTACACGAACCGCAGCCTGCTTGCCCGTGGCTGCCAGGCCTAGACCCATGGGAAGAAATGCCCTTAGTTGACTTGGGGGTCCCCCCATCATGGATGTGACACCTTGCAAAAGGCAAGCTGTGGTTCCTGACAACTTCTTCACTGAGGCAAGAAGTATGGCAAGCATATTGGGACCTTTGATTCTCTTCCATGTCTCATCGGCTCTTTGTTAGGAGCTCAAACTTCTTAACAACCTTCTAGTGTTGGTTTCAAGTTTGGAAGCTGGCAGTCCTTGGGGAGGTTCTTCGTTGGATGAGGGTGGAATGGATCGCTCACCTGAAAGGTCAGACTCACTTGTGGGTGAAGCAAGAGGGCCAACCTATTGTGTAATTTCAGGGATATTCTATTGGTCTCTCTCCCACTGGTGGCTGGGCCTAAAATCCCACCTTTACCTTAAGAGAAGTCTTACTTCTTGTCAAGATTCCCGAGACAGGTAACTGTGCCCCAGGAGTGAATCTGTTCAGCTGCTGGAGAGAGTCTTGAAGGAAGCAGATCTCAGGAAGGAAAGAAGGGTTAGAGGACACAGAGGCTGGAATGCTGACAGGGGGGTTGAGCCCCACATAGGCCACCAACCTGGATATGGACCTAGCAAGCCATCAAACCTCTGATCCTGTTTTTTTTCTTTTTTATCCTCACCCAAGGGTATGTTTATTGATTTTGGAGAGAGGGGAAGGGAAAGGAGGCAGGAGGGAGGGGAAGAGAGAGAGAGAAACATTGATCCGTTGCCTTCCATGTGTCAGGTCCCCACCGGGGATCAAACCTGTAACCTTTTGGCATATGCGACGAGGCTCCGACCAATGGAGCCGCCTGACCAGGGCTGATCCTGTTTCTTCATCTATAAATGGGGATCTATCAGATATTTGTTCCAGGGTCACAGGGAAAACTGACAGAAATGAAAAAGACAACTTACATCGACGTAGCGCTTTAACCCAGCAGGAAAAGATTTTAAAATATTGACTGAGGTTCTCTCTGTGCCTTTATTTACATCCTGTGGCCAGTCTGGTCTGCAGGCAGCAGGCAGACCATGTGGCTTTTTTTTTTTTTTGCCTCAGGGAAAGGATGACACAGCAGAACACAGATAAGGAAGAAGTTAAATTCCTGGCTTTTGAATTTGAAAAGCCAGCCAAGGACTGAGCCTATGACAAAAGATTTGGAAGGACATCAAAGCAGAGCCTCTGAGTCTCTGGGACTAGAGAGTGCTCCCTGGGCTGGGAAACGAGTCAGCAAGAAGTGAAGGCAACGTGGACGCTGGTGCATCCCAAGAAAGGGCGGGGAGAGCATGTGAGGTCAGAAGGGAAAGGAGGGCGTCTACAGTGTGTGTGCCTCGGGTCACACGGGGGCAAGGACAGCTCCGCAGAAGCCAGTGGGATAAATACACCACCAAGAACCAGGTGACCCCTCTTCCTCATACCCTGTGGGTGGCTGGTCTCCTGGAGAAAGAGGGCACATGACCCCAAGTGGACCATGGTGGCGTTTCTGCCACCTGGCAGAACACGAGCTTGTACAGAAATGGTACTCAATTACAGAAAAGTAAAGTTCTATTTCTACACCGTTTGGGTTTCTACAGAACTGTGCTGGGGTGACCCAATCCCAGGGGCTTCCACAGGTAACTTTGGGACTGTGGGAGTCCGAGGAAGCCAGGACAAAAGCCACTGGATTTTTAGGACAAGAATGTCCTTTTCCCTGAATAGGCAAACAGAGCACCTGAAGATATGTAATTCCTCTCTTCCAGGGTTTGGGGACCACTCGGCCTGTGCACGTCGCTTCTCTGGGCTCCCTTCGGCTCCGTGCTGCACTCCGTTCTGTGAGCACACACAAGAGCTCTGCTTGCCACCCACGCCCTTCTGTTTGTCTTGCTGGAAAACCCCTGTGTTAAAGAGACCATTACAAAAAGAGGGAAAGATAAATTGCCTGAAGCTGCAAGGCCCAGGAGGCAAGGGAAGAGCAGGTGATGGAAAACAGGCCTGTGATTAGAGGGCAGGGGTGGCACAGGAGCTCGGACGGGCAAAACTATCCACGGGAGATGTCAAAATACTAGAAAACCCTCTTCCTTTGGTGAATTGAGTCACCAAAATGTTCTTTTTTTTTTCTCTTTGTACAGAGATGACTCTGGAAGAGGGGTGAAGGGTAGTGCTTTCAGACTCAGGCGGAACTCGGCTCTGTCCCTTTCTAGCTGCTTTCTGACTTCAGGCAAGTCTCTGAACCTCTCTGACCCTCTGTTTCCTCATCTAGAAAGAGGGATAAAAATAAGTCTCTAGAAACGGCCCTGCATCTCCTCCTCTCTTTGTTTCCTGTCCTTTGCTATGTGACTTTACAGCTCCTCCCATCTCAAGGTGAGGTCTTTTTCCTACCCCTTGATTCTGGGCTGTCCATGTGACTTATTCTGGCCAATAGAATGTGGTGAAAGTGATGGTATGTCTGTCTTAAGCCTAGGTCTCCAGAGACTTTGTTCACTCTGTTCTCTGGCTTCCATAAGAAGCTGCTCAGGCCAGCCTATTGGAGGATGAGAGGCCACATGAGACAGACATGAGTTGTCCCAGGTGAGGCCGTTCTGAAACACCTGGCACCCAGGTGACCACAGATGCATAAATGAGCCAGCTGATGCATAGACTCATGGGTACCAAGGGATAAATGGATATTGTTTTAAGCCGCTAGTTTGGGGTTGGTTTGTTACGCAGCAATAGCTAACAGATACACCTCTATCTTAAAGAGCTACTATGAGGAGCAAGTGTGATAATAGCTCCCGCTGACTGCGTGCTGGCTGCCTGTCCCCATGCTCAGGGTTGGCACGCATTGTCTCCGACACTTGCACAGGGAAAAGCTGCAGGTGGCGTTCTAGGGCAGGGCACCATACTGCCTTACACACAGAGCCTGGCACATAGCACCTACGTGACACATGTTCCTGGTTGGGTGCTGCTGTGGGGAAGCCTGACAGAGGCCTCTGGTTTGGTAGTGGGGTCTAAACTTCGTAACCTGTGTGTCTGGGGACCTCAGTGAGTACATAGCTGTGGGAAGACTGGGACGCAGCATCTATGGGGGTGAGGGGGTCAGAAGGAATGGAGTTGGGCCGGGGAGCAGATATGGCTCCATACTTGCCCCCTGACTAGTGCAGTCCCTGGGCCAGCACCGTTGGCATCCCTGTGGCCCCCGTTAGAAATGCAGACTCTCGGGTCCTGCCTTGGCCCATGAACCTGAGTCTGTACCTCCCAAGTTCCCCAGGGACTCCCGTGACGGTGGAGTTTGTCCAGACACCCCGTCCTCCCTCCCTGTGCTGAGGGACAGTTTTCTCTTTCTGTTTGAGTTCCAATCTGCAGCAGAATGACACCTGGTAAAATAGGAATTTCAGAAAAATTAAATGAAAGATGAAATACACATGAAATCCAAGCCCCTGCGATTTTATGACTAGAGTCAATAAATATAAAATTGCTGTCTGTCAAATTACTACAAAAGTTTCAAATTACTCTTTCTTTGTACGGACCTCATTGTGGACGGGTGACAGCTTGCGACCTGGCCTGGGCTGGGGGCCACACCATGCACAGCCCGATTCCGGAGTTAATAATGGTAACAATACTAATGCGGTGTAACCACGCGTGACTGCAGGCTGGACAGCGGCTGCTGGAAAGGATTTACAAGCCTCTGTACTTTGGAATCCTCTCAGCATCCTTTTGGGCGAATACATATCTTTATCTCCACTTTCCAGATGAGCCAGTTGAGACCCAGAGAGGCTATGATTTGCTCAAGGTCACACAGCATATACATTTAATAACCAGTGCTCACCCGTTTAGGCACTCTAAGGAAGAAGGAGGGAGAGGGAGGCACCACTAGTGAGAGGCACAAGGGCATTGTCCCCTGTGCCCTGTGTGAGTGGCAGCTGTCAAAAAGCCAGGCACGGAGGGCTTGCCGCCTTGGAGTCTACCAAGCTGTCTGCTAGCCCCGGGCTGGGAAGATCTCACATCTGGCTCCTGGGCGTTGCCTGCAGGAAAGGAGCCCAGGCCCTGGCACCACCCCGGCCTGCTTGCTTGCCAGGGGTGCGGGGCAAAGCCCGCTAGCAGACAGCCCCCTCTATCTTGCTTTCTCTTTCCCCTGGAGCCACGGGGCCAGCGGAGAGGCGAGGCGGGGCCTGGCAGGCTGGGTGAGAGCTAGTTATCGACAGGTTGATGACTGCCACAGAAGACTGCCCGAGGACATGGAGACGGGAGCCACTTCTGAGGCCTGCTGCTCCGAAGAGCTGGCTGCCAGCGTCGCTGCCCAGGGCTCGGCGCTTCCCCTCACCATCTCATTAATCCTGATTTACAGAAAAAGGCAGCAGGCAGGGCCCTCTTAACAGGCCAAGCAGGCGACTGATTTGCCTTCACTGAAGACAATAGTGCCCAGGAGACCTGGCACTGCTGAATTATTCAAATCAGCCGTGGCAGGGAAACCCGAGGACAAAGAGCGGTGGGGTCCCTGGTCCCCAGACAGCCCTCCTTGCTGGTCCCCGGGTGGTGGTACCCAGCAGCTTGGGGTGACCAACTCAGGTCCCCTTGGCAGGGACGTGGGCTGCTCCCGGCCACCTCCCTTCCCTGGGCGGAAGTCGGAATGGGTGTTGATCACCTCTAAGCACTTTAGAGCTCTAGGAATGGATCCAAAATGACATTTCCCACCTGCTGGTCCCAGGAGAGGTATTGTGACAAGGACTTCTGGATGAATGTGTGAGAGGAGCAGGGGAGGGGGAGGGCGGCAGGAGGTGGCTGTTCTGTCAAGGGGTGTGTGTGAGTGTCTGTGCCCATGTGGGTCAAAGACTCGGAGGACAGAGGGTGAACCCAGGCTTCAGCAAACCCCGGTTTCTGCTTCTGGGAAAAAGACATAACGAATAGGCAGTTTCCCTATTTAGCGATTTGCAGAGATTCAAGAGCAAAGATGCTCAGACTTGGCATGGACACTGTGGGAGGAAGGAGCGTGCCACGGCATGGTGGGTTCCCAGCGGGGAGGGACACTTTGGAGCGCAGGAAGGGTAAGCTGAGGCTCAGAGAGGGGCAGGGACTTGTCCAAGGTCACCAGTTAGTTTTAATTCCAAACTGAGATGAAGGGCATGGTGTCTGACTTGCAGTCAGGGGCCCTGTTATGGAGCGTGGACAGTGAGCCAGGTTCTGAGTTAAGGGCTTTGTGATGCCTTCTCTCTGCTGACCCCAGGGTGGTCCCACGAGGCTGCTGCAACTAGCATCCCCATTCTCCTGAAGAAGAAACAGGCTAACAGAGATTCAACCACCAGGCAGGCTAGAAAGGGACAGGTCTGGGATTGGAAAGGTGGTCTGTCTGTCCAAGGCTGGGCCCTTAATTGCTGTGCTTCTGTGAGGGGTAAGAGGCACCAGGATTCCAGCCTGCTTCAAAATATTTCTCCTCACACCCTGGCTGGGTGGCTCAGTCGGTTGGACTGTTATTCTGTGTACCAAAAATGTTGCAGTTTTGATTTCCGATCAGGGCACGTATCGAGGTTGAGGGTTTGATCCTCGGTCAGGCTGGTACAGGAGGCAACCGATTGATGTTTCTCTCTCATACAAATGTCTCTCTTTCTCTCGCTGTCTCCTGTCCTCTCTCTAAAAGCAATGAACATATCCTTGGGTGAGGATTAAAAAAAATATTTGTCCTCAGCAAGGCTGGAGTGCCCGCACTACCTCCTTGTGATGGATCCCATGGGTTAAGCACTGCCACCTACCTGTTGTCACCCGCGGGGAGGGGCAGATAAAGAGTTTAACCCTTGTCAGAAAGACCGACTTTCCCGTATCTGCAAGGATCCGCTCTGAGCCCAGGGAAACCTTCTGAGGAGGGGCGTCTCTCCGTGATGGAAAGACTTTTGTTAATGAAGGGGCTCAGAATCTCTGGGCACAAAGTCCACCTCTTTGGGGAAGCCAGTGGTTTCTTCTGGATAGATCTGACCACCACAGGACAACTACCTCTAAGGGAAGCAGAAGCTGGGGGTGCGGGGATGGGCCAAACCAACCACGTTCATTGGAGGGAGGAGGTCTCAGGTGGGCATATAAATTACTGCCTCTGTATCACTCAGATAACAACGGCCATAATAATAATAATAATAATCCTGGGAGTAGGAATGACCACCTCACGGAGAGTTCACCTCATGCTAAGCCCTTTCTGGAAACGCAGAAGGTCCTTTAATCCTCAAGACCATTCCATGAGAATGGTACCCATGAGGTCGGTATCATGCTTACTTCACAAAGGAAGACACCGAGGCTCAGAGGGGAAGCTATTCACCCAGGATCCTGCTGCTGGGTTGGAAAGCAACTGTGATTTGAACTCAGGGCTTTGCAATACCAGCACGTGGCCTCTAGGGCACGCTGTGCTTACCTATCCCTTTTCTGTCCAGCTTGAAGTGCCCCTACCAGAGCGCACCTCTTTCTCCCTGTCCACGGTGCCCCATGGCGCCCCCATTCACAGGGCTGTGACCTGTTTACTGGAGTCCCCAGAAGACCTGATGCGTTGACGCAGCTTCAACACCCCTTTGTAATTCTGCCTTTACAAACTGTCCTTTTTTATGAGAAAACCTGTGTTTCCCTGGGAAGCTGAGCTGGCTCAGCCCCCAGATCAGCTCCACTTTGGAATAACCAGCATCTGAATTAGCATTTGCTAAGTGCACTAGGGGCCTCCCAGGATCCGCACCCCCTGCGGAAAAGCCAAACTAAGAGAGATTTACCTCCTGGGTCAGATAAAGGTGACTTAAATGCAAACTGGCCGATTCCTTTCGGCAAACAGTTCCCTGGGGAGGGCTCCTACAAGGAGAGGAGAAGAGCTAATCGATCAGGGAAATGCTTTGAGGTGACTTACAGGGGAGACTTAAAGGAAAAAGCCCTCATGTTTTTACAGCCTCCAGCGACTCATTCAGCCAGTAAAATTCCCTGACCAGCCCCGCTGGGGAGCAAGGAGGCAGGGGGTGCAGCGGCTCGAGTTTACCAGGCAGGCAAAGGGGAAACTCTGCAAAGGTCAGCCTCTGAGACCTCCAGCTGTGTTCTTCATTCATCTTGCAAGCATCTATTGAGCACCTACTGTGTGCCTGCTCAGCACTTCCTTCCCTTGGTTTCTCCCTAGTGCTAAGCTCCAGCTCTCGGCTTCTACACTCACGAGACCTTCCTTATGACCAGGAACAATCAGGGAGCCTGCAGGACTCCTTTCCCTTAGATTCTCCATGGTGCCCACCCTCCTTATTTCATTAAGGTACAAATCCCATCCGCTGGGAAGCGGAAGTTGGTCTGGTAGTGGTGTGCAAACTTTCTGCAAAGGGACAGATGGCACATATTTCAGGCTTTGTGGCCTCTACGCTCTGTGTTTTAGTGACTCCCACAGCTGTGGTGGCACAAAGACAGTATATACATGATCAGAGTTAAGTATGTCAGTGAATAATGTATGCAAACAAGTATGCAAATGAACAACATGACTGTGTTCTAATAAAACTTTATTTACAAACACAGGCAGAGGGCCGAATTCAAGCCACCCTGGCCTATCATTACTGAGCCCTGGAACAGTGGATAAAAAGGGTCACGCAAACTGGCAATCTCCCACGGGCCACTTCTTTCAATTCCTTGCTTGTGGCCTTGAGAAGGTGGCTGCATCTCTCTGGGCCCCATTTCCCTTCAGTGAATCAGATAATGACGGCACCTGCCTCCTGGGCTGTTGCCGGGATTAAATGAGACCATGCTGGAGACCTCGCTTAGCTGGGGTGCACACTGAGAGGGGTTACTTTGTATTTAATTGCCGTGAATCTTCTGAGGAAAGCCCCCCTTGCGACCTCCTCCTGGAGTAAGGGGAAGGGAAGCTGATATGCTGGGGTTCTGGTATTTGGTGGTTTATTCTGCTGATCAGATTTCCATTCGTTTCAAGTTAACAGGCTTGCATTTTAATGATTTGAAAAGGGAGCTGAATGTATGTCCTTCAGGGCACAACCAGCTGGCGGGCTTTTCTCCGGGTGATGGCCTGATACCCCTAAGGCCCCTTTGAGTGCAGCCTCTGGCCCCTGTCCTGGCTCCCGAAGGACCAGCCGGGTGAGTCCAGCATGCCCAGTAAGCCTCTGGTTGAGAGCTGATCATAAGTGGCCAATTAATCTATTACTTGCAGATACATTTTCCATTAGCGGTGGTGGAATCACTGACTTTGAAGCAATTAGTCAGCGTAATGAACTTGAGTCTTGGGCAAACAGGAGGGAGAGGTTAACCTCTTGGTTCCCAAAGGAGGCTGTGACGGTGAAGAAGCAGGGGGAGATTGGGGACAAGGGAGGTGCTGGTGGGGAGACAGGCCCGTGAACCACCCCTAAGCTCCCAGGGAGCAGGATTTGGTGGCTTGGAGCCAGAGAGCTCACACTTGCAGCTGGGATAAGGTTCCTTTTCTAGGCACAGGGACATGAGTGACTCACTTTAACTTCAGTTTTCTCCTCTGCAAAATGGGGGTCACAACAGTACACACCGCACAGGGTCAAACGAGGCAGGTATGTGAAGTACGTAGCCCAGCGAGGGGGCCGTATGGTGAATCCCCGAAGGATGCTCATCCCTCTTCCACCCTCCTCTACCTCCCCACGGGGCATGAGGAAGCAAACAAGGGACTTCGTGACTTGGCGCTTAAGGCAACAGAAACTTCCTGCTGAAATCGCCTTCACTCAGACCCGCAATTAAATGTGTTACAAAAGCTGGGATTCCAACAGGTGTCTTGGCTGTGGGCCTTGTCAGGGACTTGAACTTCTCATGTGCACTGAGACTCTCCAAAAGGAATTGGTCAAAGTTCCCTGGACCTATCAGAATGAAATAGTTTATTTTTCCCACCTCAGAGCATCTCACAGGACTGGGAGTTTTATTATAAAAACAGAGGGACATGACGCATTTGCCAAATTGTATCCACGTTGGTTCCAGCTTTCCCCAAAGCCCTTCCCTTCTACACTGTCAACCAACTCCCTCCTGACCAGGCTGGGCTGGAAATCCTGTCTCCCAGGTGTGTGCCTGCAAGTCATCGCTCAAGTCGCCCTGGGTGAACCTGCCCACCGAGGCCGGAACCTTCTAGTCTCGGCCCGGATTTTCCCATCCCAAGTCGTCTCCATTGACTCGCACCCCCTAGACGTGGGCAGACAGCGGCCCCTGGACGTTCTGTCTGTTTTGGCAGCAGGGATGGGGTGTTCATCACCCTCCTGGAGCCTGGAAAGCCATTCTGCACCTCCGTGTTGCAACCACCCCCTGCCGGGGAGTGCGCGCGGTGTGTGTATTAGCAGGTAAACTGCCCCCCATAATGGAGATGGATGGAAGCCCAATTTTGTAATAGAGAACCTTTCATTAAGGAAACCACTGCCTTTGGATGATCTAAAGGCACTAATGGGCCTGGCCCCAGCTTGGGACTTAATTATATTACCGCTAACGGGCGGCAGCTCCCAGCTCGCTGGTGCGTCTCACCCACTACACCTGCTTGGCGTCCGGCTTCTTTCCCCCCACGCTGGGTCTCAGGTGACAGTGACAGAGATTGGAGGGGATGCGGTGGCTGGTGGGGCCAGTGGGAGAATTATTTTCTAAAAAAGGTCTCCACGAAGATCCCAAAGAGGTACCTGCAGCAAGAGAGAGGAAAGTTAGACATATGGAAGTACTTTCTTTTTTTTTTTTTCTACATATCTATGATACATTTCTATGTTCACTTGAAACTTCTATGAAGCCATTAACCAATGTCACCCCAGTGAATTTTGTAAAAAGAAAAATGGAAGTGCTTTCTGGTGGGGAAGCATAGAAAATGCTTATGTGTGGGGTCCTGAGTCTTAGCTACATCTGTACCAATTCCCAGGCCCTAGTACCCTTGTGGGGCTGGGGACCAGGAAGGTCTGGGTATATATATATTAAATATTAGGCCTTGCTGTCCTCCGAGCTGTTTGCCTCACTGCTTCCTACAGACTTCCAGAGACCTGCTGCGTCCTTGGGGAGCCCAGACCGCCCTCTCCGCAGTGGAAAACTTCCCTCCCATCTCTCCCCAGCACATCGCCCTGTTTATATCCTTCTGAGCTCATTACCATCTATAATTATCTGGTTTATTAATGCATTTACTTGTTTACTGTCTGGCTCCTGCGTTCCTGTCATCCCCGGGCCAGCAGGGGTCTTTGTCTGCCTTTTTTGCCTCTGCTTCCCCAGTGCTTGGAGCCGTGTCTTGTATGTGGTTGGTGCTTAAAAAATATCTGTGGGGTGACTGAATGAGCGAGTGAACTTCTAAGCATCTATAAGACACACAATAGGTCAGAGGAGCACAGCGCACTTTGTTTATTGTGGTGACACGCACACAACATAAATAACGCATGCCCTACTAGCCATTTCTAAGTGTGCGGTCCAGTGACATTAAGCACATTCACAGGGTTGCGCAGCTATAACCACCATCCGTTTCCAGAACTTTTTCATCTTCCTAAATGGAAACTCCGGACTCATGAAACACTAATTCCCTGTTCTTGCTGGCCCCAGTCCCTGCCAGCCTCTGTGCTACTTCCTGTCTCTGCAAATGTGCCTATTCTAGGTCACGTATATAAGTGAAGTCGCACGGTATTTTTTCTTTTGTATCCGGTTTAATTAGCACTCTCAGGGTTCATCCACGCTGAAGCAGGTGTCAGAACTCCAGTCCTTTTTGATGGTTGAGTGATGTTCTGTTGTGTGGAGAGAGCACTTTGCTCATTCATTCACCCTCTGCTGCATTGTGTACTTTTGAGAGGAGTGGGTGGTGCCAGGTGGGGCATGAGATATTTCTGCTTCTTAGCAAACTGTGTAAGAGAAGTGTCTCTTCTAGCTTTATCTCCCGTCTAGTGGTTTATGCCCTAGTAATGTCAAAGTGCTTCATACCTCCATGCCTTTGCCATGCTGTTCCCTCTGCTCCAAGTGTCCTTCCCGCTGCCCCTTGTTTGTCTGGAAGTCTCATCTCGTAGATTGTAGGGTCACAGAAAGCAAGAACCACATCTGTCTTACTTATCTCTGTATCCCCTGCCTACTAGACAGCCTACTAGTCAAGGGCAGCTAACTGTTGTTGGGCACTGGTTCTGGCCTGACACCATGCTCAGAATTTTGCCCATGACAGAGGAGGCTCTTGGCATAGGTCAGTTTCCCAAATGTCTGCTTTCGAAGAAGTAGAAACCAAGAGAGTTGTGATGTATGTTGTTTGAGTCGGAGCAACACACAGGAAGAGACCACGCTTTAGTCCCCGACACTGATTACAGTCATGCCACCCAGCCTCCTGGGTCTCAGTTATCCGCATCTGTAAAATGGGCAGTTGGATGAAGTGAACACCCCAGGTCTTCTCAGAGCTGACATTCTCTTGCTTCATCTGTAGGTTGTCCTGTCTCTCCTGGAACGTGACTCTGTCCTTACGAAGGCCGATCCTGGAGTTGGTGAGGGTGACTGCTTCCCTCCCTAGAAACTCGGCGCTGTTGGCAGAGCGAGCAAGTGCTAAGCAACACACAGAAGCCACGCACACGGCTTTCTTCAGTGGCAGCAATTTTCCATGTAATTAAGTTTATTCATCATGGATATTAAGGGGAAAATGGAGACGCATGATCATCACAGCCCATTTGCCATTGACATCCATCTCTCAAGCGTCACTTCTGTTTCCCCCAAGACCAATTGCTGTGGTAGGTGCAGAGCCTGGTGCAGCCATCTGGTGAGGAGCGCAGGGAACGTGGCCTCCCGCAGGACACAGGGCTCACGCCCCTGGACGGACACTTCCCCAACAACCATTCCTGCCCTCAAGGGGCTTGCAGCCCAGGAAACCAGGGTTAGAGGCCATGTTGTTTCTCATGGGCTATTGCTTTCAGTTTGCCTTCCTCCAGTGGAATGTGGGCAGCGTTTTTGCGGAGCTAGGCTGTGGAAACGCAGCACTGATGCGGGATTTCTACCACCAACCCTTGTAGCCTCATGGGGCTTTCCTCCCTACAACTGCACAGGGACGCCTTAGCCTGGATCCTTGCCAGGTAGGGAGTCCAATTCGGGTACCAGTTCACTCATTGAACATTGGGGAGCTTACCCAGTCTGTGACAGGCATTGTACCAGGTGTTTGGGATCCAACAGGAAATAAAACAAAGATTTCTGGCCTCCTGAGGCTTGCTTGGTGAATATTTTGGAACAAAAAGAATGAATGAATGAGCAAGCATGCCTGAATAACTTCTGTATTCAATAAACATCGAGTGCCAACTATAAACAGTGCTGTGCTAATCACAGATGATAAAACGGAGCCCAAATGATGTGTTCTTTGCCCACACAGTGGAGTATTCTGGTGGAAGAGGAAGACAATTTGTTATCTGGTGTAACAAAAAGTCCAGAGGTAGGGCAGCTCCAGGGCTAAGGACATCATGAAAGAGCTGTTCTTTCCATATCTTTTCTCTGCTTTCCTCAGAGTGTGGGCTTCTGTCCTCAACAGTGGTTCTTCATGGCCACAAAGTGGCTGCTGTGGCTCATGCTCACACAACAGCATCCAAAACTAGGGGAGACACTTCCACTTCTTAGCTGTTTTTTTTTTAAAAAAGGAGGCAAACCTCCAGAATCCTCCCAGGAGACATTTCCTTGGCTAGAATTGTGTTGGTACATTTGAGCCACTGGGGCTGAGGGGGTGCTGTAGGATGAACAAGAACAACCTGGCTAGGAAGCCAGGGGACCTGCCTGGGGGTTCCAGTTCTCAAGTCACATTTGCTGTGTGACCTTGGGCAAGTCCCTTCCCCAAAGCTGAAACACTAGATGATCCCAAGGGTCTTTCTGTGCATGAGGTTCTAGAATTCTGAATGGGCCCTTGTTATTGGAGGAGGCAGGCATACTGTTCACCAGATCTCTGTCTTTCTGGCTCCCTTGTGTGTGTTGGGACCATGTGACTAGTTCTGGCCCATGAACTGAGGGCACGTTCCTTTCTAGGCAGGGGCCATTAATGGCTGGTGGGAGATTCTCTAGATTTCTCTTGCTCTCCTAGCACAGCCACTGGTAACATTTGAGACTGGGGCTGTGCCCCCTCACCCTGAGTCTTGAATGAATAGCACGAGAGCCTCCCCTCTCTGTGCCAGCCTGAGAGACACACAGTGCAAGCATGAAGTGAACCTGGAAAGATCGGGGGCTCCTTGTTGTAGAAGCATAACTTATCCCAATCTGACTGAATAATAATAATAGTAACAATAATAATAACAATAATAACAATAATAATGCTGATACAGAGGGAGGATTGGCTCTATGCTAGGCACTGGGGTAAGTTCTTTCCTTGCATTTTACTATTTAATCTTCACAGTCACCTGTGATGCCCTGGGCACAATTATCATCCCTGTTTTCAAGAGGAGACAACAGAGTCTCAGAGAGGGAAAGCCGGTAGCTCAGGGTCACACAGCTTGGAAGAAGCAGAGCCAGGATTCCAGCCCAGGTGTGTCCAGCTCTGAGGAATTAATCTCAGCGTTGCCTGTGCTTGGTGAAGCTTCATGGAGCTTTTGCTCCAGGTTAAAGAATGGACGAGGAACTTAAAAAGCAAGGTGTGTGCATGCAAGTGTGTGTGTGGGCGTGTTAGGGTTGCTGTGGCCTGGGTGTTGCTGCAGAGAGGAAGAGAGGTGCGTTCCCAAGTCAGGGGGGACCCCAGACCGGCCCAGCTTTGTCTGTTTCTAGAAACCTCCTCCCCTCCTTGCAGCTTCCTCTGCCCCAAGCTCGCTGCAGGCCCTGAGCCAGCTATGCCTTCTGAGAGACCTAATTAAGCCCCGGTGAGAGGTCGGGAGCATTGGCTCCTGGCAGGCAGCTCCCAGGAGTGGGGAGATGGGTGGGGCAGCCATGGATTCGGAGCAGGAGAGCAGAGAGAGCCCAATGATAGCACTTGTAGTAATAATTGTAGCCGTCCCAGCGCCACGCTAGATTAGAAGAGCTGTAAACAGTGGCTATCATTATTATTACTTTTGTTAATATTATCATTCTTACAATAATTAGTCTGGCTCTGGGCTGTAATGAGCATTTATGGGGCATTTCCTTCACCATTAGGGTCTCACTGAGAGCTGGGACCCTCCCCTCCTTGCTGCATCCTCATCCCGGCTATCTTATCAGGGGCTCTGAGGGAGGGGCTTACCCAAAAAGCCCAAGCCTTGGCCTTCAGGTCAACTCCTTGCCCCGTTTTATAGAAAGGGAGACTGAGGGCTTGACAGGCCATGTTCAAGGCTGGTTAGGGCCCAGAGAAGAGGAGTCTGGTGTAGGCAGTTGGGTCCTGGTCCCTCTCCTGCCCTTCAGGACTGGGGGCCAGTCTCTCAGTAAAGAAGGGGAGATGGGCCTGGAGAGGGACAGATCTCCCCTGGGGTCACTCAGGGGCTGTGCTGACCCTGGGCTGCCAGAAGGCACAGGGTCATGGTAGGCCAAGGGCCTGCTGATGAGGCAGCCTTGGCAAGGGCCCGGGGAGCCCAGCCCTGAGGCTCGGACTCACTGACCTGCTCCGGCAGCCACCGCCTGGGGGAAAGCAGCCTTATTAGTGCAGCCGCTTGCGGGCCCTGGGTGCAGCCGGGGGCGGAAAAGGCCTCATTTACCCCAGTGCTGGACCCTGCATGCAGCGACCACACACACTCCAGACCAGGCTGGCGGAGGCACAGGATGCAGCCACATGCACACCTGAGGCCCTGGGTTGACCCGGTCATGAGCACAGAGCATGCATGACCAGGCTCACACACTCAGGTGGGCAGATGAGCTCACGGACACACACACATGTACCCTCAGACATGCAACCGCCGAGAAACAACCACATCAACACAGCAGGGGACACACGTGTCTGGGCATACAACACAGGCAGACAGCATGCACACCTAGGCAAGTGCACACAAGCTCACTCCAGATGCATAGTCACTTCTCTGCACACACAGGTGCACACCAGGTGTCCCTGCACCCAGGAACACAGAGAAGACACATGCACAGACATAGTCCTGTCTGTTCACCCAGACACAGCCCAGCTGGGAGACACGTCTGCCCCGAGAACACACACGCACGCACAGGTCTCCAAACGCAGGCCCCCCTGGATCCATGAGTGCATGCACGCCCAACACACAGGTGCCTTTTCAGACACCTCTAGTCACAAGCACGCCTGACTGATACCCAAGGGACACAACGATCTTCACTACACTGCACACTCGGGCTCAGTGTTCACCTGCCTGTCTCTGTTATCTCTGAGTCTGTGCAGAGTTCAGAGTATTTTATCTGTGAGTGACATTTGATATATTTTAAGGGACGGTCAGGGAACAAAGCAAATCCTCTTTTGGAACAGTCCTTCTGTGGCTTTATTTACCCCCATTTTACAGATGAGGAGATTGAGCTTCGGACAGAGCCAGGGACCCAAGGACGGCTGGCGAGGAAGTGACAGAGCAGGCAGTCACGCCCAGATGTCCTGATCGCATGCCTACACAGGTGGTGTCGTGGGGAAGGACGCACAGGTCTGGGTTTGTGTCCCCGTTTGGCTGTGTATGAGCTGTGTGACCTTGGGCAGGTCCCCTTACCTCTTGGGATCTTTGTCCCTGCTCATCAAGACAGGAAAGGACAGTGGCTGCTTCATGGTGTTGTTGGAGGACCAAAGGAAGGACAGGTGCAGAGGGACAGGTGTGGTGAGGGGTACAGTGTACAGTTTGCAGATACCCCCTATGCTGTGATTATTGTATTACATGCATAGATGCTCAGACACGGAGAAGCTGGCCATCTACAAGCCCAGGACGGAGGCCTGGAACAGACCCTTCCCTTGTGGCCTTCAGAAGGAACCAACCCTGCCGATGCCCTGACATCTTGATTTCGGACTTCTGTGCTGCACAACTGCAGGACGACACCTTCCTGTGGTTTAAGTCGCCCAGTTTGTGGCGCTCAGTTAAGGCAGCCCTCGGATGCTAATGCCGATTTTGGAGCGTTTTGCTCCATAGCAAGCCCAGCAGGCTGTTGGCAGAGTGGCATTGCCTGGCATCATCTCCACGCTCCAGTGGGTCTGCGGGGAGGGCGCCAGGCATCTCTGGAATCACAGGCGCGCACCCGCCCACAAGGATCGGAGGAGCCAGGACCGCCCAGCACAGGGGTTGTGGCAGCCGAGACCGCCAGGCCTGTTGTGACAGTGACTTAGAGCTGATATAACAGCCCTCGTATTCTTTTAGCGAGGCCTGAAAGGTGCTATTAAATGGAATATTGAGATAAGGAAGCGGGAGCGGGAAAGGTTAGACACTATTTATTCAGGTTTTCATGGGGCACTAAAATATCCTCGCCGCGGCAGCTCGCAGCCCCAACCCGCACCTCTCTCCTCTCCCAGGCCCGCAGATGGTTCTCCCAGGACACAGGAGGCGCTGGGCTCCAGTGCTGTCTCCCTGGGAGGAGGCCTGGGTCTGCGAATAAGTAGCCTGAGTTCTGCGCCCCAGAGAACGTAAGTTCGAATCCCACCGCAGCCTGTGGACCTGCTTATAAACAGCTCCTGCGCTCAGACAGTGTCGGGGGACGCCGAAGGGGGTGGGGTGGGACTGTTCACGGCATCCTTGGGTCACAGCACAGCCCACGGATTAGACAGGGTCCTTCCTCCTCCTCCAGGGTCAGAATTCCAGCGAACGGCCTCCACGGGCATGTCCTGTGATGGGAAGCACATTACCTCCTGCCTGCTTTCTGGAGGTGGAAGTCGACCCATTTGACCAGCTTTCTGCAAGCAGGTCCCAAAATTCTGAATTTTCAGATCTAGGGAAAGTCCTCCTCTCCCTCCCCCTGGAGTTCCTTGGGAGAGAGTGATGTCAGGGTGACAAACCGCCCATTTCGTGAGGGCAGAGCCCGTGGGTTTACTCACCGCTGTATCCTCAGCGCTCCCAGGGCTCAGCAGGGTGCCTGGTAGAGAGCAGGGCTGTCAGGCAGGAGCCACACAGAAAAACCAGGATTCAGCATCACACAGCCCTTGGTTCAAGACGGCACTTCCTTCTCTGAGCCTCAGTGGTTTTGTCTGCAGAAGGGGGGTCCGACAGGACCACCCTATGAAGATGCTCTAGGCACCCAGGAGGCAGCTGATAAATGCTGGCATTCTCCTTTCTCCCCTGAGTTAGCACCTCGTCCTTCGCCTTGGCAGTCCACAGACAGCAAGATGCAAACCCAGGTGGGTGGCTATGTCTGAATGAGCTTCCTTTCTGAACGTCAGGGCTGGAAGCCGGAGGAAATGGGGGAAGATTGGCTGGGAGTGTGATTACAGATGATTCTGGAGACCTGGGACATCCAGCTGGTCCTAACACAACGGAAGCAACAGCAGAGAGAAGGGGAGGGAAGAGCATTCCAGGCAGGCACAGGCACCTGTGCAAAGGCCCTGGGGCTGGCAGAAGCAGGTGAGTAGGGAGATTGGGGGTGGAGTGTGGGGGTGAGGTTGGGAGGGGTGGGCAGGGAGGTTGGAGTAGAGGTAAGGAGGGCGGAGCAGAAGGCTGGGAAGTGGCAAAGACTAGCCATGCATGGGCAGGAGGCTCCAACTCTCTGGAGTTCATTCTAAAGGTGATGAGGAGTTTATTCTCAGAAAAATGGAAAACTCTCTAGGGACCTAACGCTGGGGTGGGGGGGGAAGGGGGGGAGGGCGCCTGACACAGGAGGTTTCTGTTGGAATAGAAATCATTTGGCTCCAGTCAAAATCCAGAGCATAGAGGGAGGGACAGGAGTGAGGGCTGGGTGACCAATGACGAGCTAAGAGCTGAAGGTGAGGGAAGGAGGGTAGTGGCCAGGCCTATGGGTGGGTCAAGATGCTCAACCAATTCTGGGCCCTGGAGGCCGCCTGGGGGAGGAGCCACTGCCCTAAGGCTGGCTGAGCCCCTGTGGACTAATTTGAGAGGTTAGAAGCTGCTTGGGGAATGTGAGGGTGCCTCTTCCCCCAGACTCTGAGGTCTCCTGGGGAAGGTTAATAAAATGGTACAGGTCCCCCCGGGGCTTGCTGTTCTCTGGGAAACAGTGAGAGAGGAAAAGGGCATTTGTGAATGTGTGTGTGGGCCCCACATGTAAGCACGGTGTGAGAATCCCTATGGGCATTAGTCAGTGCCCTTCTTACCACTCAGCAGGGGCCTGGCACATAGTAGGGCTACCATGAGCATTTGTGGCCAAGGGTGGAAGCAACACAGAAACACTAGGCCCCACACTGTGCTGAGTATCCACATGTACTCACTCGAGTCCCACAAGGACCCTGGGAGGGCGGAGCTGTCATCCTGCCCGTTTGACAGACGGACAAACTGAGGCCCAGGAAAGAGGAAGCATCCTCCAGGCAAGAGTGGGAAAGCTGGGCTTCGAAGCTCACGATTTTATAACCGGGTTTCAGAAAGGGAGTGGTGATGGCGACAGGTGAACTCCACCCCGTGCCCCGACGCTCAGACAGGACGCGCTGCTAGAGACCACCCAAGTTCTTTTCACAACCCCCGCAGGGAGGTGGGCCCTGTGCTCCCGGCCCCGCCCACAGTGGAGGAAAACGAGGCCCAGAGAGCCGGGTGACTGTCCACTGGAGCTGGGACCCAGGGTCTCACTGCGCAGTTGGTGCCATCGATGAGGAGGCACCTGCCTCAGTTTGTAGATTCTGCATATTTTGTGTGTTGCCCCCATTAGGGAAGACCCTGGGAAGCCTTACAGAGATGCAGACTGTAGAGCTTGGATTGAAGGATGGAGATTTCCTCTCCCCTCCCCCTTTCCCAGCTTCCTTCCCTTCTTCCTCCCTCCCTCCCTCTCTCCCCTCCCTCCTACCTCCCCTCCGCTCCCCTCCCTTCATCCCCAATTTTTCCTTCCCTTTATGCTTGAGTGTCTCCTACGCGCCAGGAAGGCAGCAATGGATAAGAAAAGTCACTCCTTGCCCTCACGGAGCACATGTTTACGCCCTCCACCACTCTATCATCCCCATTCAGCAGGCATGGCGACTGAGGGCCAGGCCACCCAGCTCTGCCTTGTTGCCCAAAGGATGGACACCAAGGTCTGTCTGACCCCAGACTCAGACCTCATCTCAGAGGGCTGCCTGTAGGAGCGGATGTGGGTGCCGCAAAGGGGTGAGCCCCCAAGCCAAGCAGAGAGGGGGTGGGCACCTGTAAGGTGTGCAAACAGTCCTGGGGGAGCTACCCTTGGGGGACATGGTGGCAAGAAGGAGGATGAGGGACAGCAGGGACATCTTGGGCTTTGGAGGGTCCTTGCCAGGTGGTAAATTATCCTGACCTGTTGCCACTCCCTCACCCCATGGAGGGAACTTGCCAAGAGACTGTCATGGGCTTCGGGCTGGACAGGCCTGAGTCAGACTCCACTTGTGCCTCTTCCGTGTGGTTCTGGGTAAGCGACTTAAAAGTTCAGATTGCTCATCCATCCAGTGAACCTGATGGCACCTATTTTCAACCCTCCAGTTGTGAGGGTCTTGGGGGCTGATGGAGGTGGACGTGCTCTGTACACTGTCAAGTACTGTCTGGTGTGAGGTCTTGGCCATTGTCCCTTTTCATGTCTGTCTTTCACCAAAGACTGAGCGCCCGGAGGCCAGGGTCCTTGTCTGAGTCCCGTGAACCCTGTACACAGCTGGCACTCAACAGATGTCAAAGTCACGATCTGTTGGGTGAATTATAGCTTTTGTTTGTTTGTTTTGGCTTATTCCCTTTGTGGATAGGTTGTGAACTGTGGGTACGTCTGGGTCCCTAAGAATTCTTCAGAGATGACAATGATGATTATTATTGCTAATAGCAATGACAGCGGCTCATTTTATGGAGCACCTTCTCCGCTCTTAGCTCATGTAATCTTCACAGCAACCCTGAAAGGCATGGGCTGGTATTGTTCCTGCTTTCCAGTTGAAGAAAGGAAGGCTCAGAGATATTGTGCTACTTGCCCAAGGCTGCACAGCACATAGGTAGGGGATCCACAGACGCTGACCCAGGTCTGGGTTTTTCTGACTCTAAAACCAGGTCATCCAAAGTAGCTGGGGGACCCTCCTTCCAACGATTTCTTTCCTCGGTCCTGGGCAGAAGACAGAATAATCTAAAGCCTGTCACCCTGTTGGGCAATCACATTCACTAATAATACAGTCAATAGTTCCTTTCAAAGTACAGTAAATGCTTCCTTCCCCCTTGAACAAATCATTTACCGCAACTGCAGAAAGAGTGTCCTGTTTACACGCAGAGCCAAAGGAATTCCAATCTGAGTCTAATTATTGATGCCACAGCTTCGATGGCCTTGGGAAAGGGCCGCCTAATTGCACCAATTAATAACTGCCACTCGTGTGGGTTTCGTCAGGTTGCAGGTTAGGTTTCCTTCCTGCCCAGGTGTGTGGACGGGATGGGTCTGGGCAGCTACCACGGGGCCAGATCTCTGGGCCACAGGCTGGGTGCAGCAGGCTTTTGGGTTTTGGGGAGCGTTGTCATTTTTGGTGGGGCCGCTTTGACGGAGGCCACCCAGGCAGCCTTCAGACACGGGTCCAGTTCTTCCAGGACGGAGGTGGGCGCCTGGGGAATGGGATTTCCAGATTCCAGTCCCTGCTCTGCTTCTGACACAACCTGAGATCCGGCTCAGGGCGTGTTTCCCACCTGGCCTTGGCTTCCCGTGCAGCGAATAAAGTTTACACCCATCTCAGTGTTCCTATGAGGATTTCAGGGGTCAAGTACCACAAATGCAGTTGCTGTGTCAACTCTAAGGGGTGAGCCAGGCTGAAGGGGTTCTTACCAAAAATGGAAGGGCAGTGGCTGGGGGTTGGGAGACTGGGGTTCTAGTCTTGGGTCTGGTTCTTGCTTTGCTGGGGGCCACGGGGCGAGGCCTTCACTTTTTTTGAGCCTCAATTTCCCCAGCTGCTGTGAAATGGGAATTCTTCCATCTTTTGTGTCTGAGGCCTGGGGGGACACCGTGTCTAAAACCCGGGGCACCAATGTGGGAGCTGTGATTGTCCGGTGGTGCCAGTGGGCTGGGTGATGAACTGCCAGTCTTGGGAAAAGGAAACTCTGCTGGGGGCAGGTGGGGTGTTGGTTGGAAGAGGAAAGGCAGGAGAGAGGTCATGGGCTTTCAAATGAAACTGACCTGGGTTTGAATCTCACCTCCAGCGTTTCCGGCCTGTGTGGTCTTCAGTAAGAACAATTATAGCGACAATGACTTGCTCTGTACCAGGTGCTGTGTGATGCAGTCCACGTATATGCTCACATTGAATCCTCTCAGGGTAGGTGTTATTTTTATGTCCATTTCACAGATGAGAAAGCTGAGGCTCAGAAAGGTCTGGTAAGTCTCCCAAGGTCACACGGCCAGGGACAGTTGGAGCCAGGATTTGGACCCGGTTCCCTGCGATTCCAGAGCCCACGCCTGCAGCTGCTACACCTGCCTGCTCCAGCTGCCTCAGTCTCCCAGTGAGTACAAGGGGTTAACATCTCTTCCAAACCAAGATGTTGCTAGGATTGGGCAAGGTCAGTTATTGAGGTGTGAGGCCTTTGGGGTGGCACTTGGGGAGCCACATGGCCCACAGAAGCCATGATCCTTGGTGGCTGTGTGTGGCTTTCCTCCCCCTCCCCCTCCCCCTAACTCCATCAGGCTTGCCGGGAAGTTTGGCTGCTTATTTCCCCGGGGAGGGGGACGGGTGGGCTGCGTGCCTTCTCATCCTTGCAGCCCCTTTGCTGGAGATTCCCTATCTTTGGTTTCCTCAGCACCCCTGGGGCTTGCAGTCCCACCTGAGTGCACGTGGGGCTGTGTTTTCTGATGTGACACATTGTCACCGTGCATTGTGTCATTAGCCCTGTAAAGCGGTGACACCAGAGCCTGGTGCTACATGATCCACAAAAACAATGTAGGTCCCCTGGGGGGGTCTCGGGCCTTGACAGGAGCCCTCTGGCCCCTCCGCCCCCACTGCCTTACATCCGGAGCCCCTCTGCCACTTCCTGACAGAGCCTTCGAGGCCCCGAGGGGGTGGGTCTCTGCCGGAGGGGCTGAAGCTCACATGGGATGAGCTTGATGTCCCAGCCCCTGACACATGCCTTGTATGAGGTACCCAAATTAAAAGAAACAAAGCTCCCTAGTCAAAGGCAGCTTGGGCCTGGTGGGGAGACGGCAGGGCTCCAGAGTGCAGTGACTGACTGATTTCCCTAATTACCGCTGGTTTAATATTTATAGGGTCTATGCCAGAGGGCTGCAGGGGAGGTATTCAGCCTGAACGACTCTTGGTAGGGGGTGGCCCTGATGGGGGCACTGAGCAGGCAAGAGACTGCCTGCATTCAGGGTCCCAGTTGGCCAGATGCAACTGGCCCGCCCAGCACCTGCCGCAGGCAGAGACCACCCATTTATGCCGTACGTCCTACGTGCTGGGCGCTGGGCTTGAACCCTGACAGCCTGGAGGCCTCTGTGGCCCCATAGTTCAAGGTGGGGACCCTGGAATCAGATGTGCTTGGGTTTCTTATCCGAATTTGACTTCTTACTAGTTGTGTGACCACGCCTTCCTGAGCCTCAGCCCCCTTGTCTCTGAGATGATGGTAATAATACGCTTTCCTTCTGCGGTTGTTGTGAAGATCCAATAAGGTACAGTCCGTAAGGGGCTGAATACAGTGCCTGGTGCATGGCATTGCTGAATAAATAGTCACCACATGTATGAACCTATAGACGTTACTTTGTGGGGCTGAGCTCCTTGTATCAGTGAGCTATGGGTTCCACATGCTGTGTAACAAACTGGCCCGAACTTGGTGGTTTAAAACCACGGTCATTTATTCTCACTGATTTGTGGGGTGGCTGGGTGTTGCTTCACCCACACTGGGCTCTGTTGATCATGGCTGGACTCGCTCGAGTGACCGGGTCTTGGCTCACCCAGGCTGCCCTGTGTCCACGTGGCTCTCTCTTCCTTCCGGGCACAGCACCGGCTGGCACCTGTTATTCTCTTGGTCGTGGGAGAGGCGTGTAAGATTATTGTCTATCCTTTCACCTGATGTTCCTGTGAAGCATCCATTTTTATTCCCATTTTCCCGATGAGGAAATCAAGAGTCAGCATTAGAAAGTCACTGAGGAGGGAGCTAAGATGTCCACACTTCAAAGACCGTGTTCTTCTCAACCACCAGATACTTTGAGCCACCCTCCGTCACTGTTTATTAAACACCTGGTATATGCCAGTGCTTTGCCTGAGTTATCTTTACCCCAAAATAACCTGTCGGTCAAATCTCTATTTTACAGATGGGGAAGTTGATACTCAGGCTAATCAACTCATCCAAGCTATCATAACTAATAAGTATATGACAAATTCAAGATTGGAACACAGGTCCCTTTAACTCCACGCCAGCTTGCCTTTGTTCCTGAGGTTTCTCCTCTCCTCCTCTCTCAGTGCTGTGATGGAGAAGCTGAGTTGCTGAGAGGCCGCACGTCACAAAGCCAGAAGTGGGTTTGTAGCACAGAGCCAGCACTTGAACCTCGGGCTGCCTGCCCTCCACCCGGAGTTTTTGTCTCTGCGATGCTGAAGTGTTAAGAAGAGTCAGTTATTGTGTGTTGTGTAAGGAAATGGCCATCTCTGCCCTGGCTGGTGTGGCTCAGTGGATTGAATGATGGGCTGCGAAGCAAGGGGTCACTGGTTCGATTCCCAGTCAGGGCATGTGCCTGGGTTGTGGGCCAGGTCCTCAGTAGGGGATGCATGAGAGGCAACCACACAATGGTGTTTCTCTCCCTCTCTTTCTCCCTCCCTTCCCCTCTAAAATTTTTTTAAAAAAAGGGAATTGGCCATCTCTGACCTCCTTCTCTTCTCCGGCCCTGCCCTACATCCCATCTGATTAATTGATGCCTTTTTTCACGGGCATACCTGCACCTAACAGGCTGCCCTGCCTTCCACACCCTTCCCTCCACCATCAAAACTTGTCCTTCCAGAGTCCCTTTGCTTCTGGTTTTGCTGGGGAGAGAGGCTCCTGTGACAAGCTAATGTGGGCCACCTTGGGGTGCAGGGCTGAGGATGGTATCCCTTATCGCCTCCTCTCCTGATCTCCCTGGGCTGACCTGAGGGGACACTTCCTCTGGCTGCAGAGCCTCAGCTTACTCGTCTGTAAAATGGGGAGTTGTACACGCGCCAAGGGCTGCTGTCAGTATCCAATGTGCTCCCATCTGCTCTCAGCACAGCATCCAGCGAGGAGTAAGGGCTCCATAAATGTAAGCTATTGTTACTGGCACTTGAACACTGCGACATATATTTTTTCACTTCAAGGGGGAAGTAGCTTAAAATTATAGAAGCAGCTGACTTAGGGTCCTGAGCCTTACTCTGCAGACCCAGAAATTATCTAAACTCCCTCACAGACTGCAGGAGTTCAGGATAGGAGGAGGGAAAGGTTCTGGAGGCTTCCAGTGGCTGGTGAGGAGAGGGCAGGATAGAGTGGTGACAGTGATGGGCCTGATGCCCTTATTTTCCAGTCCAAACGCTCAGAAGGGCCCAGGGGTGCTGGCGTGTCCACACAGCCAGCTGCAGAGGGGCCCAGGCCACTCTCAGAGCACAAGCTTCTCAGTGCTCCCTCTGGCCGGCTGGGGCTCAGGCCCCTCAGGGCTGCAGTGGGGGCTCTGTAGGGTGTCAGAGGGAGTCACAGCAGCTCCCACAGCAGCGTGGCGCAGGAGCAAGAGAAAGCTGCCAAAGCAATTCTCAGCCCAGTCTCCAGGGCTTTGTGTCAAGGACAAAATAGTGTGTCCCATGGGTAAATATAGTTAACACAGCTGCAACACAGAATTTATTTCTTGTTTGGGATATCATTTATAAAGTATGGCATAGCGAGAGCTTTAAAAATGAAATTATAGCAGGCAATAAAAAAACTTCATAGGCACTGTATTCAAATTATGCTACGGTAATAGGCCGAGTTCATAAATAAACATCGAGGGTTAACCCTTTGCTGAGCTGGGTGGGGCAGACCTGCGGGGACCTGGCTGGGAGGCGGTTTTAAACCCCAGTGGGAGGAATCTGAATCGCCTTCCACCGTGTGTCCTTAGCTCCCTCCCTGTCCTAACCCTCCCCCCAACCTTTTCCCCCTAGCCTTCCATTCAGCTGTTAAAGGGCCTTAGTTTGTTTCTTTTCTAAAATGAGGGGCGTGGGTGTGTCTACTGGGTTTACAGAAATGTGCCACACAGACCCCTGAGCCAGGAAGGCTTTAGGGTCTGGATTAGAGAGGCCCCTCTCCAAACTCTCTCTGCTATTTCCTACTGCCTCTTAAGAATATTACGCACGATATCACAGGTCTCTCTCATCACACTGGTACGGTGGCTGGTTCTCACCACTGTTGGGGCTGACTTGCCCCCAGTGAACACGAAGCGATGTCTGGGGATGTTTTTGGTTGTCACAGTGGGGAGGTACTACTGGCCTCTGGTGGGTGGAGACCAGGGACGTGGCCCAGCATCCTACAGTGCACAGGACAGCCTGCACCACCACTGAGAAAGACCCTGCCCCAAAGCCCATAGCAGCGAGATTGACCAACCTGCTTTAGTGTAATTCCTCGTTCGGTATCTGCCCTTGTCTTTGACAGATAGCACATCGTGTCATGGCCACTGCTGACTTTTGTCACTCAGCCTAGTGCTTGATGCACAGTAGGTCTTCAAGAGGGATTTGCTAAAAGATTGAATGAGTAAATGAATGAATACATGGAGCTTCTTCCCTGCCCCTTTCTCGCTGACTGACTGTGACCCCTCCTTTTGTTCTTAGCTCGAAGATTTCTTTCTCAGGGAGGCCTCCCCTGGGCCCCTCCCCTCAGGTTACTGACCTCCCTACCCCCAGCCCATTAGACATTCCCATCATACTCTTTGTTCTTCATCCTTGGATTTATCTGTTCATTATTCACATCTCTGGTCAAATATCACCGCCTCCAAGCAGCCGTCTTGATTGCTTAAAATGACCTCCCTCGTGTCACTGTCTCTTACTCCTGTTTTCTTTCCATTGCAGCATTGATCAGAGCTGGAATTGCCTTGTTTGCTATTGGCCAGGTCTCTGCCACCACCGGGTCCCTAGTGCCTGGAGTAGCCCGTGGACCAGAGGGGCTCCATGGGAACACTTGCTGAACGCATTGCTGAGGGCCAGAGTACCAGAGTATGGGAAAGCCCTTTGGGTCTTCTTCCTTGGAGCCCCCCTGAGTCTTTTTCTTTGGGAATGACACAGTATTCGGACTGAGCAGCCTCTGATCTGCCTCTGTGCTCTTCCAGCACCTCGTGGGGAGAACCTAGCAAGTAGCCCACTTTCCCTTCTCAGCAAAGTGCAGGTGGTGGGGGAAGTTCACGCTTTGTCACCAAGGGTGCGTGTGTCAGAATCACCTCCTCGGAGCTTTCCTAAGAGGCAAAGCCCCGCTCCACGAGACCTGCAGAGCCCAGTTCTCTGAGAGCGTGTGCCCTGTCCGGTGCTTCTGTGAAAATTCCTCGGGCCATCCGGACCCAGGGCCTGGGTGAGAGCTGGGAGATGGGGTCTGCCGGAGCCCTGGCATCTGATGTCTCCGTGATTTGAAGATGCCCAGCCTGGGCCATTTGTCTGAGTGACTTCCGGGCTCCCCTGGCACTTTTGCTAATTTAATATCATTTAATTTAATTTCGAAATGATTTTTTAAAAAAGGCTGTTGCCGCAGAAGCCCCAACCCCTCATCCCTCTTCCTCCCTGAGGCTGGAAATACATCTTGTGGCTGAAGCCAGGTTTCTGGCCACGGATGTCCCTTGGAGGGCCCACAGCCATTTTGCAAAAACTGCTGAGTTTGCTCCTCACCCATTGGGCATAATTACCTTTCTCCTCTCCAGAGCCCTGGTGTGTTCCGGCCTGAGGAGGAAAAAAATGGCTGGAAAACCACACTGAGTTAGACATTGAGTCATGAGGTCTTGTCTCAGACAAAGAGATCAGTGTAACCCAACACACACTCACACACACACATGCACACATCCATGCACACACGACACACACCCAGACACAGGCACACAAGACACCACACATGCATGCACGCACACACATGCATACACATGCAGGTGCAGAAACACACACCCGTATACACATGTGCACATGCGCACATGGGCACAATCTTTCATATTTTTTAGGGCTGAGCTGCCACAGCTGGTGGCTACATTTTTCTCTGGGATCTCTGAAATGTTTGGATTTTCTTCTTAGACTTTCTTCCAGGGAAATGCCACATTGATTTTTTTTGTTCCCTTTGATTATTTAGTTGTTTTTAAAGCCCAATTTTTCACGTGCTTGATCATTGTAGCTCATCCTAGATTTATTTGTTTGTTTGCTCATTACTTATTTTTCATTGATCATCTCCCAGGTGGCCAGTGTGAAGACAGACACAGACAGACCTGATTCTGTCCTCCGGACGGAGGGAGCCTGCTGAGGAGGAGAGGCAGCTAAGTTGGGGGGGCTCTCCTGGGTAAACACGGGGGAATATGGAGAACAGGGGATGGGCAGGTAACCCTGGAAGTTGAGGGAAGTACCTCCAAGAGAATAATTACGCTGTTTGTCAGGATGACAACCTTAAGAACAAGACAGAATGGACAAGGGGATAGGGTCCCGTTCCATCCTGACGTGTTGAGGTTCTTCCTTGCTCCCGTGGCAGAGATCGTCACATCCTCCCCTGCTCTGTTTGTCTTCTTCCAGGCCACACAGCTCAGGTCCACCTCCCAGCCTCCCCTGCTGTTGGAGTGGTTATCGGGCCAAGTTCTAGTCCAGTGTGAGTGAACTAATGCGGGAGTAATGCACTCCACTGCCAGGACCAGTTCATAAACCCCCCCAGGCATGACCCTGATGTTCTTTCCTGTCCACTCACTTAATTCATATCAAGTGAGCTTGGAGAGCTTGAATTAAGAATGGAGGAGCCACAATATGGCAAGAACCTGGGTCTCTATTGCCTCCTAGAGGAAAGTCATCCTAGGGAGTTGCCTGCCCAGGAATGTCTGCACTGGGTTCTGAACAGCTAGAAATAGACATCTGCCATGGTTGAGCCATTGCATATTTTGGGGTCTGTTTGTTACATCGGCTGACATTACCTTGACCCATGAGCCCCAACCCTCTTGTGGCTGCCTCTGTCTGTAAATTAAGTTGTATTGGGACAGTCTATAGCTGCTTTTATGCTGTAACAGCCGAGTTGAGTCATTGCAACAGAGACTCAGAGACAGCAAAGCCCAAAATATTTATTATCTGTCTCTTTACAGGAAGCCTCTGCTGCTCTTGGTCTTAACTGGTACACTGAGCATCCAGGCCAGGGCCAGAAATGCTCTAGATTCTTCTGCTCTCCAGGACTCATTTCTTCAAAGAGACCAGTCCCAGATGCTCTGACTTCCTGTCCTGACTTGGGTCTGGTTTCCTCTGCCCCTTGTCCTCATTCCTTGGGTGCAACTAGGCTTGTGAATTAGACCCAAAGAGAGACAGAAAAAATGGTTAGGGATGACCACTTTTCAATGTCCTTGACTATTAGTTCTGACTCGCCTAGTCATCTAGACTAACCCCCCAGCTGTCCAGAGAGAGAGGAGCAGACTTTCCTGGGGCCATGCAGCCAGCAAGTAGCTGAGAGGTCTTACAGTGAATGCTGTAAGACCTCTTGGGGTGGGCAGGGGTCGGGAGGGGCCAACAAACTGCTTCTCAGTAAAAAACATCTAATGTTTATTGAGCACTTCCTAGGGCCTAGGTGCCTATTCACTCCTTCCAGCAAATCTCAAGGCGGATACTGCTATTATTATCATCGTTATTCCATTTGACAGATGGGAACATTGAGGCACAGTGGTAGGTTAACTTGTCCAAGGTCCACTCCATTGGGGAAGCTAGGATTTGAACACAGCAGTGTGAGTTTGGAGCCCATGTTCTTGCCCAGGGCACCATATTGGACGTGTCCTCCCTGCCCACATTGAGTCTTGAAACTTTTCACTGTAATTAGCATTGCCAGAAAGAATAGGCTCAGGTGAAGAGGGTGGTCTTTTTTCTGAGCCTCTCCTCTCCTGTCCCTCCTCCTTATGATCCTCAGAGCCCAGGACGGTTCATCAATTTTGTTTGTATATCCAACTTGAGACTCTGTCATTTCATTAGCTCAAGTGAGGGGCTCTTCATCCGAGGTTGAGCTTCAATAATTCTCTTTAAAGTTATGGAGAAATGTATGCTTAATTATATTTGCATATGAAAAATAGGGCCTAATTAGTTTGATTGATTATTATTTTAACCCTAATGGCATTTTGAGTATCTGTCCCAACTAATAGCAAGTGTATCGCTAATAAATCATTGAATTTTTATGGCATGGTTTATTGAGCTGGCTTATGAAATATATTTTATTAATATCCTGGAATGTATTGAAACTGATACAAGTCAAATAACTGCTCATTTATTAAACTGTTTAAATGTCAGTTTTATACAAGACTAATAATATAGGAAATATGTTCATTCAGGAGACATCAGCAGGCCATGGGTACTCAAAATATTAGTTACGTTGGAAAAATATATTATGCAAATAAAAGTCCAATTATGTCATTTATTACATTAAATAAATCTATATTGACTAACATAAATGTTGCACATTAGCAGATGTACTTTCTTTCAAACTTTTTAATTCTCTAGGATTGTGCTCAAGGGTGTTTGTAGAGCCTGGATTTCCAGGACAGAGCCGTCACTGGAAAGGTGTGATCAGGTGTCCTCACTGTGTGGTCTGAAGCTGTGCTGTGCACTCAAGGTCCCAGGATGTCCTTTCTTAAAGATTTCTGATCTGGGACATCTCCAAGGCCTGGGGCTCTGACCACAGCTCTTCCAGGAAGACAATTGTCACCCTTCGCTCCACTATTCATCTGATAGGTACTTTGGGGGTACATACCTTGTGTCAGGAGCTGTGCCATGGGGGTGCTGGGGCACCAGACAGTGGGGTCCTGGTCCCATGGAGGTGACATTCTAGTGGGGATAAAAAGAAAAACTCTTTGTCTCTGCTCCTAGGCATACCATTTAAAAGGAAAGAATACTTCTTCTACCGTTTACAATAGTCTAACACCAAATTTGTGGATTTTTTTTCCCTACACCAACCAATTCTCCAAATTCCGGGATACCAGCGGGATGTTCTCTCATTCAATTTGGCCACTAACTACCTGGGGTTAGTGTAGAACCCACTTGTTAATGGGTCAGTTCCACAAACTGCCTCCACTTCGAACCCAATCACAAGCCCAGGCCTCCTGCATCTCTGACCAACCAACTACAGATCAGGGGTTCTCACCATCACGTCCTTGGGCTCCATGGTTTGCTGGTGTGTCTCAGAGCATTCAGGGAAGCATTTTACTTACTATTACCTGTTTATTAGAAAGGGTATAACTCAGGAACCACCAAATGGAAGAGATGCACAGGGCAAGGCATACGGAAAGGGGTGGAGTGCCCACGCCCTCTCCAGGCCCATCAGCCTCCCAGCACCTCAGGGTGTTCATCACCGCAAGTGGAAGCTCTCCAAAGTGTGTTCAGAGTTTTTATGGAGGCTTCGTTATGTAGACACAACTGATCAAATTACTGGCCGTGGGTGATTAAACTCAATCTCCAGCCCTTCTTCCCTCCCCCGATTTTGAGGGTGGGGCTGAAAGTTCCAACCTTCTAATCACACTGGCTCCACCGGCAACCAGTCCCCCATCCTCAGGGGTGCTCCAAAAGCCACCTCATCAACAGTCACCCAGGTATGGTTGAAAGGGGCTTGTTATGAATGACAAAAGACATTCCCTTCACCTGGTCACTCAGGAAAATCCAGGGGTTTTAGGAGCTCTGTACCAGAAACTGGGAACAAAGATCAAATGTATATTTCTTGTTATATCACAGGGGGAGCAGACAAGGGACAAAAGAAACATGAGATCATTTCAAATACTAAGTAGTCTGGGCTACAAGGGGAATGAAACAGGCTGTTGGGGTGAGGAATGACATGGGAAGGGTACCTTTAATTAGGAAAGTTAGGGAGCCTTGTCAAGGAGCAAAGAGCCAGGTAAAAGAGCCTGGGGCACTGACTTCTAGGCAGAGGGGACAGCAGATGTAAAGGCCCTGAGATTAGTTCACAGATCAGGGTGCAGGCAAGTGGGGCAGGAACAGAGTGTGCCAGGGACAGAGTAAGGGGAGATGTGATCGGGAAGACCCTTACTGTGGGTCTAATTTTAGATATCCTGGGAAACCACTGGATGGTTGGACTCAGGAGAAGGAGATGGTCAGATTTGTATTTTGCCCAAGTCCCAGGATACTGGGAGGAGAATGGACTGCAGGGGCCAAGCTGGCTGTGGTGGATCAAGGAAGAAGCAGGGGCAGCCATTAAGGGCGAGACGGGGAGGCAGGGGGTGGGGTGGGGAGAAGTCGGGGCTTCAGGATGCATGTGGAGGTCGAGTTGACCAGACACACTGATGGATTCGATGTTGGGAGACAGGGAGAGAAGAACCAAGGACACTTCCAGTGTTTGCTCTGAACATCTGGGTACCATTTACTGGGCTAGGGAAGAGGGTGTGGGGAGAACAGTTTGTGTAGCAAGATCCAGAGTGTATTTTTGGTCACCTCAGAGTGACCAGTTGGAATCATTCAGAATCACCAGGGATGCTGGCTACCATCCGAGTCTGTTGTCCCCAGAGATTGTGATTTATCAGGGCAGCAGTGGGGGACAGACATGGGGTGGTTAAAGCCCAGGGGTTCCAATATGTGGTCATGTTGGAGGACCACTCTTCTAGTCCCCGCCTTTTGCAGAGGGGGACACTGAGGCCCAGGGAGCAGATAGGGTTTACAAAATTAGTGGCAGAACCAGGATGCAGTCAAGGCCTTTTGGCTCTTGGCCCTTCCCATGACACAGGCTGCCTTTATCAGCATGAAAGGAGCCTGGAGCCACAACTTAGCTCCGGGGCAGGCAAAGCCCGGACACTCTTGCTAGCCAAGCTCAGACTTGTTTGGGGGAGAGAGGCAGTATAGCAGGTTTTGGAGTTAGGAAGAGACAGGACGGAAGGGTTCAGCGCTGGGCACTGCCGTCTTGTTGGGCAACTTTGGGCAGTTCATACAGCCTCTCTGTTGGTTTCTCTGTAACTGGGTGTGATAATGGTGCCTTCTTCACAGGGTGTTGTGAGGATCGGATGGGATTCTCACGTGAGAGGCTTAGCACAGCGCCTGGCACATGGTAAGCCCTAAATACACATTAGCTATAATGTTAATACAAAGGACAGTGGAGACCCAGTGGTGACCTGGGGAGGCAGCCGAGGGCAGCGATAAGAGCACAGGCTTGGGAATCAGGCCAACCTGGGTTCAAATCCTACTTCTTTGCTGTGGGAACCTGGGCAGGCCTTATACCTCTCTGAGCCTCTGTTTTCTCACCCGTAAAATGAGTGGAAGAGAGTTATAATACCCATGAGGAGGGTTGGTTTGTGGATTTGAGAAAAATGCACATCGAATTTCAGGCTCAGAGCTGGGCCTTCAAGCGCTGGGAGCGATTAGAATTATGCCAATTTTAATTAACAGACCTAAATCCCTGGTAATTGCAGAAGCCCCTAGCTGCCATATGGGGCTGCCAGCTGGGTGGTGGTGGAGGAGAGCATGAGTCTGAGGTCTCCTCTCACTGTCTTGATAACTCGCTGTGTGATCTTGGGTGAGCCCCTCACCCTCTCTGGTCCCTGTTGCCTCCTATGTGAAATGAGGAGGCTGGTCTAGTTAATCTCAATGTCTTTTTCAGAGCCTTTTAAAAAAATCGATGATTGTAAAGGTCTGTGATTAGTGAGAAACCATTTGCCCCAGGCAAAGACCAGGCCCTCCCCAACCTTTGTGGGGTGGTGGGGTGGGAAATGAAACAATGAGCAGCCAGTTTAGCAAATTGCCAACTCACAGGCCTTGAAAACGAATATCTGCTTTTGTATCAGCCTTGATTGAAATTCTTATGCTATGGCGGCCGTCTGCGCCATCAATGCCTTAATTAGAAATTAGGACAGTCACATTGGCATAAATTAAATCAGACTAAAGATGATTAACAAAGTAATGCAAGAAATCATTAAATTAAACCATTGTGCCAGGTCCTCTGCTGATCTATCACAAATTTGGGCTGCTAATGAGGTCTTAATTAGTAAGTTAGGTCGAAATAATTCATGTCATTCACTTCAAAGACAGCCCTCTTTCTTTCTTGCCTTTATTTATTTATTTTCTCTCTTTTTTGGATCCAGGCCCTGATGCGAATTGCTGCGGAAGGGGGTGGACGTCATCAGGAGTAAATAACAGCATTCCTTGGCTGAAGGGGCACGAACAACTCACAATCTCGAAATTACAGACTGGCCGAGGGAGATGGAACAGTCTGCAGCTTTGCCCCCTTATAATACAGATGGGAAAACTGAGGGATCGACAAGGGAAGGCTCAGAGAGGGTATTTGGGGCAAAGCAAGGGGCCCTGGCATCCTGAGTAAGGACTGGCTCTTTTTCCTGCTGCTTTGAGGTGTCTTCCCTTCGCCCAGAAAAAGCAGCAGGTGAAGGAAGCTGGTTCTGAAATGGGTGAACCCTGGCATCTTCCTCATTAGCCCAGGGGCAACTCTGGTGCAGGCTCTTGAGAATATGGCAACGGTAGCATTTACTGAGCATGTACTATGTACCAGGCACTGTGCTAGGTGTTTTCCTGACCTGTCCTTATTTCACCTGCAGAGCCTTCAGCAAAGTAGACATTATCACGTTCCCTGAGTTACTGGCAAGGAAGCTGAGGCACAGAGAGGTGAACCAACTTGTCCCAGGCCACACAGCCAGGAAAAGGCAGAACAACCCCTCCTGGGATGTTCAGGTTCTCATTCCTGGAATTTGTAAATATGTTACCTGCTATGGCAGAAGGGACATTGCAGGTGTGATTAAAATAAAGACCTTGTGATTGGGTGTTACCTGAATTCTGCGGTGGGCTTAGTGTCCTCACAGAGGTTTTTATCAGCAGGACATCCAGCTGCACTCCAGAAGAGGAGAAGGCCATGGGAGGGGAAAGGCAAGGCCGTGGACTCTCCCTTTACGGTGTCCAGAAGGAACGAGCCCTCTCAGCTCCTCGTCTTTTGCCGAATAAGCGTCGCTTCTGACCTCTAGGAATATAAGGGAGTAGGAATGCCTGGTTTTAGGTTACCAAGTTTGTGGTAAGTTCCAAACTCGCAACGGTCATGGGAAGCTAATGCATTGGCCAAAGCGAGTCACATGGCCAAGCCCAGGTTCAATGCTGGGAAGCAGGCCCTACCTCTTGATGGGAGCTCTAAAGTCCCGTTTTAAAAGGTATGCATTAGGGATGGGAAGGGTTTGGGGGTCATATTTTATAGTCTACTATATCTGCTAGCACACCACTTCACCCCAGTGATCTTAAAATAATAATGATGATAATAATAATAATAATAATAATAATAATAATAATAGACATTTAGTGAGCACTTTCCAGAAGCCAGGCAGTACCAAGCACACGGTAGACATTATTTCTCTTGTTTTATCTTGTGGTAAATTAGATGTAACGGGGAGTTGACATTTTGGCTACGTTTAGGCAGGCAGAACGGTGGCATTAAGCATGTTTGCAGCGCTGTGTGAACCATCGCATTGTCTGTTCCCAAAACCTCTTCACCGCGTCCCAAACAGAGGCTTTGTATCCACTACATAATAGCTCCCTGCCTCCCCCTCCGTCGTTCCCGGGGACCTCTACCTGACTCTCTGTCTCCGTGACTTTGCTTACTTTGGGTATGCCAGGCAAGTGGAATCACACCAGTTTCATCCTTCTGTGTCTGGCTTCTGTCACTCAGCATAGTGCTTTCAAGATTCATCCCTGTTGAAGCATGTGTCAGAATTGAATCCTCACAGCAATCCTTGGGGCAACTGAGGTTCAGAGAGGGGCAGTGACTTTTCCAAGGCCACACAGCTGGCAAGTGGGGCTGCAGAGGCCTGAACTCAGATCTCCTGGACTCAAGGGTGGTGTGTGGACCACCTTTCACTTCTCTGTCCTGTCTCTCCAGGCAGGTGCTGGGCCTCTTGGGTCTTAGTACTCACAGCCCAACCACAGCTCAATAAATTACACCTCCCCCACCACCTTGCTCAAAGTCATCTATTTATTTCCCACAGCCGAGATGGGTCCCTCCCCAGCCAGGGCCAAAACAATCACTTCTTCATTGATTCCGCATCAGTTAATTAAAGAATCCATCCGACCACTCCGCAGCTTGATAGACTTTGAGGGTTCAGAAGGAAATAAATTAGTCCTGGCACAGGGGTGGGAGTTGGGTGGTGGGGAGAGGGGGAGATGGGGAGGCTCAGATCCAGGGGCCGGGCTCTGTGGTGCTGCTTTACAGCTTGCAGGAAGCCCCCCTCTGTGGAGGGGTGGGGACCCCAAATCTGATGATTGTGTTGTTAGTAGTATTCTTTTTATTTTATTTATTTATTTTTAGAGAGAGGGGACGGAGGGAGAAAGAGAGGGAGGGAAGCATCCGTGTGTGGTTGCCTTGCGTGCACCTCCCACTGGGGACCTGGCCTGCAACCCAGGCATGTGCCCTGACTGGGAATCGAACTGGTGACCCTTTGGTTCTCAGGCCAGCACTCAATCCACTGAGCCACACTGGCCAGGGCAGTAGTATTCTTAATAATAACCACGTCTTATCGAACATGATTCTGTGATGGGCATTTCAAATATGTTCCACCACATTAACCCCTCACAGCGTCTTTGTGAACTGATGAGGAGATGGGCTCAGAGAGGCTGAATGACTTGTCTGAGGCCACACAGCTAAAACGTCAGGAAGAATCTCATTTCTTAGTCCTTCCGTGCCTCTCATTTGGGTGCTTTCTCTAACCTGCCTATTGGAGGTCTGTGAGGGACAAGGGCGTGGGGCAGATTTCTGTGCCTTGTGGGGAGTATGGACAGTGGTCTCCAAGGAGGCACGGAACTTCTGGGGCATTAGGCAGAGGGGCAGCAGACCCTGCCAGATCATTTGCTCCGACGGCTTCCAAACTGGTCTCTGCCTGCAGAACCCAGCGCTGATGGGAAACCTCACACAGGTTTGTGAAAGGGGGAACTGAAGCAGAGCTGCTCAGTTGAATAGTAATAATAACGCTAACAACAATAATAGATGGCCCTGTGGTGCCGGAGCTGGCTCGCTGGAGCCGATTGTTCAATATCCAGGAGTTTTGTAAAGCCAGTTGTTAGACCATTGGCTTGAAATCAGTCACGGTGGACGTGTTTGCTCCCTGAAAGTTCCCTAGCGCTGAAAATCAGTTTGCCTCCTTCCCCTCCTCGTGCTCCTAGAGGTGGTTTATCAGCCCACCTCTGAAAATTCTATTTAATGAATAGTTGCTGAGTGCCGGACACTGTGCTAAGCACTTTATTAAAAATTGCTGTTTCCATTGAAACCTCGTCGTGAGGGAGGTAATAGCAGTATCCTCATTGCTCAGATGGGGAAACTGAGGCTTGGAGAGGTGTGTGTGGCCACTTGCACAAAGTTACAAGTTTGTAACTGTTAGCGCCCATCTCGTTCAAAATCGCACATGCTGTCTGTCTGACATCCGAGGGAGGGTTTGAAGGATCGCTGAGTCCCAGACAGGAGCGCGCAGCTGCTCAGAGCCTCACAGGGCACACGGCGGGTTGGGTGGTGGGCGAGGACCAGAACCCATCAGTCCTATATCTCTGGCCCTGCAACTCGGTCTGGGTTAGCAGGCAGCAGGTGGGGTGTTTTCAATAGGAAGGTGGCATAGAGCAACCAGGGCTCTGTCACAATTTCACCACGCCCTGACAGGTGTGTCCTTGGGCCATTGCCACCTCCGTTGGCTTGGTTGAGGTAGATCAGTCTCCTTGCTGCTTGGGAACAGTCAGCTCTCTCCCATTCCGGGGAGGGCAGACAGCAGGTATTTTTGGCTCTCAGGGATACAAAGCAAGTGGGCACTTTGCCTTGTCTGCCCTTAGTCAATGCCAGGCTGCTCCCTGGCTGGAGAGCCCCCCCGCCTCGTGCAGCCCCAGAGAACCCCGATGGGACAGGAAATGGGAGATGTCCCCAGCAGGGTATGCACGCCAGCTCAGAGTCTCACAAGTGGCAGGAAATCCCAGGAGGGTCGTGCCAGGTCTGGCCTCTCTCGCCCGCCTTCTTATTTACAGCTTTGTGAACAAGGGGTGGGCACAGGGCAAGGGTCACAGAGGGTTCTCAGGTACCGGAGGTCTGGGTGAGGAATGGACACAGTGATGGGGAGAATCTTTGGTCATATTTTGTAATTGATGCATCTGGAATGCCTCACCTCCCTCCAGGATCAGCCTCTCTAGGGTTGGGTCTGTCACCCTACCTGAGACTTTTGTCCCATGGAGATTTCAGCAGGGACAGCCTTTGAACCTTGGCCAGGAAACTGTTCACCTGTTCCCTGCTGGGGCAATGGCTGGCCTGGGCCATAGGCGGTCAGCCCGCTCATGAGAGAGAAAAGAGGCTCGCCTCTGCCAAATGTGTGCTGGGCGCTGCAAATACAATGATTGGACCTCAGCCAGTCTTCTCGAAGGATGGCCATCATTTTACAGATGTGGAAACTCAGGCTCAGAGAGGGCAAGCTACGTGCCCAAGCTCACACAGCCAGGAAGTGGCTGAACTCAGAATGAAACTCCAACAGGTAGACAAATTTTTTTTTTTGTCATTTACAGCAGTGGTACTCAGTACAAACAAAATGTGAGCCACAAACGTAATTTTAGATTTTCTAATAGCCTTATTAAAAAAAAACAACAGGTGAAATTAGTTTTAATAAGGTATTTCATTTAACCAATAGATCCACATTACTATTTCAATATGTAATCAATATGAATGATTACTAATGAGATTTTTGACCCTTTTTTTCATTCTAAGGGTATTTCACACTTACCTTACGACAAGCCTCTGTTCACCTTTCAAGTACGCAAAGGCCACATGTAGTTTACGGCCACCCTATTGGACAATGCAGCTGCAGAAAGAGAGAGACATGGGGTTGGAGGTTGGAGCAGAAAGGTGATTCTCATATTCTTGAAAGTCTAAAGTTTTTTCATTCATTCATTCATTCACTTTTCCAACCAACCCTTGTGGTTACTGACCGCTGGACGAAAGGCCTGGCCCCTTGCCAGAGCTGTGGGAATTCAGAGAACTATAAAACCTGGCCTCCTTCTGCAAAGCTTGCTGTCTGTATGGGGGACAGACATCACACTGTGGACCAGCTACTACTGTTTTCTCATCAGAGACAGGTACAAAGAACTGTGCCAGTGACAGGGTGAAGCAAGGGCTTCCCAGCCAAGGGGGAATTTGACTTGGGCTTTGAGGGATGAATAAGACTATACTAGGCAGAGAATGGAATTGTGGGTAGTGGGAATGCCACGAGAGATGTAGAGGTGAAGTGTCGAGTGTGTGTGTAGATGTGTGTTTGGGTAGGTGGTTGGAAGCAATGAGGGGGAAAGCTGAAAAGCTGGGTTGAGGCAAATGACCAAGAACCTTGAATGCCAAGCTTAGGAGACTTAATTTTTCTAGCACAGGGGTGGAAGCAGCAGAGATTTTTATGAAAGGGAGGAAATATAGAACCCATGCACTTAAAAAAAATGATACTGGATGAATGAGGGATGCTCCCCTTCAGGGTCTCATAGAGAACTGAGTATATGAGGAAGGCTGCACCTCTGCCCCCAGAAAACACAGCTAGGTAGGACTCTAGCAGCTCGGAGACTCAGGCTTACGTTCTGCCTCTTCCAGGCAGCCTTCCTTGATCACTCCTCCCCCAGATGATATGGTTGGCTGGTAAGAGCAATGGGATGTCAGCTACTCCTGGATTTAAATTCTAGACCCATGTTTGACCAGCTTTGGCTCTTGAAAAGATACCTTGTCTTCCTCTAAGAAAGGGGTGTGGTGATGATCATAGTATATCCAGGCAGGACTGTTGTGGAAACTAAATGAGATCAGGGGTGAGGAGGTGCCTGCCTACTGCTGGGTCTCCTCTCTGCCAAGAGGCAGCAGGAAATGAGTCTGCCCAGTCTTTCCCTGCCCACTCAAATCAGGCACTCTGGAAATGTCTGGCCCATTGCCCCCCGCCCCCCCCCCCCCCCCCCCCCCCCCCCCCCCCCCCCCCCCGGAGATTTCTGCTCTGCCACTGTTAGTTTTATTTCCAGAACAGAGGATCAGGGACAAAGCAAACCCTCTTAGTGCCAAGAGTGCTCATAAATTATAGGGAGATGAGAATATTTTAATACAAACCAAAGAATCTCAAGTACAAAGAACTGTTCTGAGAATGTGTTTCCCCCCTTTCCTCCCCCTTTCTGTTCCCCTGATATTTGGAGCTAAGAAGACTCCTCAGGGAATTAATAACAAGTGGAATATTTAAGGGTAGGAAGCCAGAGGTCCCTTTGGCATTCTCTTTTCAAGGGAAGTCACCTCGGAGTGTCTGGTACGTGCATGAGTGACATGAAAGGAAGGCTGTGCACAGAGAAGGAGAGAATATGCCAAGAAATGTCAGTTATGCAAAAAAAATTGCTTGTCCAAAAGAGCGATGTGTCTGGCTTTATTCCCTAGATGGAGTTCAGCGCACTGGCCAAGGCCTTTGCCAGACTGTGAGCTTTTTCTGAAAGAGCCTTGGTGCTTAGCTCCCCCATCTCACCTGTGACAATCGGTCACTTGGTCAGCTGGGGGTCACTTTCCCTCTGGTCCATCAGAGACAGCTTTAGAACTTGTGCTTTGGCCAATGTCAAAGAGACCCCGATATTCTGAGTCTTTGGGTTGGGAGGCAGTTTCCAGGAGAGACTGGAATTGGTGATGTGCCATACACCCAGTGCTAGGCATGGGAGATGAATCTGTTCAATGAATGTATCGGTTACCCATCGCTATGATAATGCTACATAACAAGCAGCAACATAGTCTCAGAAGCATATACATAGTAATACACTTTTTTTTTTTTTTGCTCACAGGTTAGCTGGTAGCTCTGCTGATCTGGGCCAGGCTTGGCAGGTCCCAGCTGGGCTTGTTCAGGCAAGCTGGTGAGTGGGCTAGAGGCTGGCTGGTCTAGGATGGCCTCACTTCCATGTTCGGCAGTTGACTGGCTGTTGTTGGCTGGGGTGGTGGGGGCGACTAGGTCACATGTCACATGGGATCTCCAACTGGCTGACCTGGGCTTGCTTGTCTGGGGGCTGGCAGCATTCTAAAGGGTTCAAACTACAGAGCTTCTTAAAGTGCAAGGTCAGAACTGGCCTAAATGATGAGAAAAACATGAACAGGTGAGTTATGTCATTTCTGCCTCCTTCTACTGGCCACAGCCAATCACATGGCCAGCCCAGCTTCTAGAGGTGGCGGGAGGGGGGTCTTCATCTTTTGATGGGAAGAGATTCAAAGTCACATTGCACAGGGTGTGGATTCGGGGAGGGCACAGAATGGGGGCCTTCTTGTAATCAATCTCTCCTGAGGGATGGAGAGAAACTGTTTCACTGACAGTGACTGCCGGCACCTCTAGGTGGGTCCCCTGCTGGGTGCTGGGATAAAAAGTAAGTACGAGACATTCTCATTGTGTCACTCTGAGGACAAGAAGCAGACATAGAAGTGTTAGCGGAGGTAGCTAGTTAGTTATAAATAAAGGGAGGGAGCAGATGGAGCTGGACAGGAAACCCCGTTCACTAGGAAGCCACAGCATTGAAAGGCTCCCCAGGGAACCACTGCGTCCTTCCCCTGAAGGGACTTAGTCTCGTCTGGCACGGTGACGAGATTGTCCAGGGGGAGGAGTAGGGAAATTCCTCTGCTGGGCGCATGCCCAGTGGAAGCCCAGATGGCACAGGGAGGTGCTTCTACTTTGGGGCACGCACAGTCGGAAGTAAGATGGTGACCATAAGGGGCAGAAGCTAGCGTGGGAAAAGGTTTGGATCAGTTAACGACACAGAACCCTTGAAGATCTAGGACGGGTTCGGGAGAAGGCTTCACACAAGCCTGCAAAAGATCGGGAAAGAGAATGGCTAGTTTGAAAGGGCCCCTGGTCTGTCCCAAGTCCGAGGTGATAAATAATGAAAACTTAACAAAGGCCTCTCTCTGGATGACAGGTGTTCACCTGTTTGTTCTCACAACCTCTCTCCGTAGCCGCTGCTCGGGCCCCATTGTGGGCTGTAAGTGCTGGCCTGGGCACAGCAACACAGCCCGGGCCAGGGCCCAGCTGGAAACAGCAACGAGGCTGGCCAGATGGGGTCAGAGACTGAGCTGGGTGAAACCTTGACGGGGACTGAACCAATGGCACAGAATTGCAGACCCTTCTTTTGGGTCTGGTGAAGACAAGGCTGGATTTTCTACAGCAGATGGATGCAGAGGAGACACTGGTCACCTGGCAGCAGCCTTTTATTTCCACTCCGTAAATCTTACCACTGCGTCTCATCCCCCCATGTGCAGGTCACTGCAAGTTTCTCTGGCTTCGGGGGAAGAGCCCTCTTTCCCCGGCAACAGAAACAAGAGGTTGTGATCCAGGGCCAGTGTTGTAATAGAGAGAGTAGGCAGTGGTCAGAGCCCAGGGAGGCACCAAACACTCTCTGAAGATCCAGGAAGGCTTCCTGGAGGAGGTCACTCCTGATCTGATTTTTAACATTTGAATAGGAGCTCCCAGGCTGAAGGCAGTGCTGAAGAGGGTGATGGGAGGAAGAGAAGCCCGTCCAGGAGGAGGGAGCAGTGTGAGCAAAGGCACAGAAGACCTTGGGGGAGGTTCCATTGTGGTGGCCGGGAGCAGGTGAGGGAAGGAGCAGTGCCAGGTGATACTGGTGTGGAAGAACCCGCAGGCGGGACCTTCTATCTGGCCCTCAGAGCAGCAGGAACACTGGAAGTTTCCAGGTGGCAAGAGACACTATCACTTGGTGCTTTTAGGGTGTCCTTATGGCTGCTGTGCAGGGACAGGTTTGAGATAGTGAGATCAGAGGTGGAGGGACCAACAAGGAGGCCTGAGATATATGTGACATGGTTCGGAAGTGATGTCCCCTAGCCAGGGTTTCACATCGGCTGCAGTTAGTAGGTTATTGGCCTGAGACAGTCACCAAGTCCAGAACGGGGTTTTGAGGAAAATTCTGGTAAAGGGGTATGGGGAATCACGAGAAGAACATTATTAATAATGGTGAAAACCCTGCACTCATCCACCACCCCAAAATACTGAGCATGAGCTGTGAGCTAGGTCTCGGGTATAATCTGATCAGGTATAATTCTGCCCCCAAAGACCTTGCCCGGTCTCAGAGATATGCTTCAGCTCCCTTGCCTTCCAGGGTCTGCGGAAAGGGCAAGAAACAGCCCCACTCCCAGGCCTGTCCACCCTGTAATCTGGCTTCACTTCCTCTCAGCGGTTAGTTGTACCTAAAGCTGACCTGCTTATCTCTTTATTAGCTCAAGTGCTCTCTGCCAGCCGCGCCCTGAGATGGGGAGCTCCATCAGAGTGGCCGCCATGTCTTTTTAGTTTGCACCTGCCTCTCTAGCCCCTGGCTCAGTGCCTGGGCATGTGGGTGCACAGGCTATCTTGGCTGAATCATTGACAGGCCATGCTCAGTGCACGATGCTGCGCAAGCCATCTGCCCATTCCGAGCCTCAGTTTGCCCATCTGTAAATTGGGGGCTGTACCACAGCCTGTTCCGCCACTATTTTCTGAGTCCCAGGCCTGTGTGGTATGCTGGCTATACAGGGAACAAACATCCTGACCCATGGATATGCTTTTGACAATGACTGGAGTCTCCATCTCTTAGGGAAGATGTGGGGATGGGTTAGGAAAAGGACATAATGTAAGTGCAAGAAACTACAAAAGGGAAGGCGTTTTGGTACTGTTTCCGTTCCCCATCAGCTGGGCTTCTCAGAGCTTTCTCCATGCCCAGGGGGATGCCAGGGTCATTTGTGCTCCCCAGGAAGGTGGTGGAAAAACCAGCACCTGGAGTTAGTTTCCAAGCAGTGAGATGCATGCACACCCCCATCCATATCTTCATCCAGGTGCTTTTTAAAAGGATGCCAGACACCCGCACAGGCCCTGGAGGTTTGCTTTGAGTCTTTTACTTGAATCCAGGGAAACTGGCTGAGTACAAAGACATCACAATCAGAGTGGCCTAAGATGTCCAACTGGCCCAAATTGGCTAGAAAAATGAACATTTCCCAGCCACCAAAAGGGCTCCTTCTGACCCCAGGTCTGGAGAGCTCTGTCCCGCCCCTCCCCAGGGAGAGGTGGGAGCAGCTGGCTTGGGTCACTCTCCCAAATTCCCAACCTGGCAGTGGGTAAAATGTGATCCCTTTTATTCGAGTAATAGAGACGAAGTTCCCGGGCCTTCGAGGAGCATCAATCCTGAGATTTATTAACCAATTTAAAATACTATTGTCTTTCACTTCAGAGCAAGATTGAGGGGTGTTGTTGGAGGAATGTAAAGGCAGAGTGGCTCAGCCTCAGAGCCAGGAGGTGTCGTACCTGGGACTCAATAGATATTCATGAACATTCCCGTATTTAGTGAAGGAAATAACTTAATACCGACAGAGCGATGGAATAATAGCTATTTCCTGGCTGACTTGCAGGCCTCAGAAAATGAGATTGCGGTGGCTTCATTTTTCTTGTCTTTTCCCGCGCTCCCTGCCAGAGAAGGCAGCCGCCCTGGGATTCTCTCCGCATTTTCAATGAGCTCAGACCTGCAGCCCCCTCCCAGCCCCCCTGCATTCCTTATTGTCCCTCTCCCTACCGTGACCTTGGCCTGGGCTCTGTGGGAGAGGTCATCCCCTGCCTGATTTAGAAGTCTAGAAGGGGATTAAAGTAGTTCAACCTTTACTCAGGTGAGAGGCAGGCAGACTAGCTCCTTTTGGATGGTGTCAATATTCGTTCATTTGTTCACTCATTCATTCATTCACTCATTCATTCATTCAGTATTCGCTGAGTGTCTACCATGTGCTGGATGTTGAGGATACTTCTCGCTCGGAACTCACTATGCTTTCAAGGAGATGCACAATAAAGCATTCCACAGGCCCGGAGAGCGATCCACGCAAGGCTCGGTGCGGCTCTGAGAAAAGTGGAGTCTTGATACATGGACGGACAGACAGTCAGGATGGCATTGTAAACCATCTGCCTCTTAAAAACTGCCAAGAATGTGACTCGTCCCGTCCCCCGCTGCCGAGCTCTCCATAAACCGGGTTTCACTTGGACCCCAGAGTAACTTCACGTGAGCTCCTCATTCTCCCTGGTTTATAGGTGAGACAATAAGGCTTGGCTGGATGAATTGGCTTCCTGCAGGTCACACCGCTAGGAAGTGGCTGGGACAGAGCCAGAGCCCAGGCTACCACTGTGATCCGACTCAGTCCTGTCGCCGAGGAGTTCACAGTCTGGTGGGGGAGACAGACAAGTTGATGGGACATTGCTCCACAACGGGAAGTGCTCTGAGAGGGGAAACCTAAACACGACCCTGCGCAGAAGAAGCGTGCAGGAGAATGAGAGAGGAACAGAGAAGGCCTACAGGAACAATCGGAAAACAATAAAATAACTACATAATTACTACTTATAATTACTTCAAGGGTAAATGAATGAAATGCTCCAGTCCAAAGATCATGGGTAAAGAAGACGTGGTGCATGTGTACAATGGAATATTAGTTCGGGAGCCAAGGTTGTGGGTTCGATTCCTGATCGGGGCACATACAAGACTCCATCAACGAGTGCACAGACAAGTGGAACAACAAATCGATGTTTCTCTCTTTCTCTCTCTTCCCCTTTCTCTCTAAAATCAATTTAAAAACAAGTGTGAGTAGGAGTTAGCAAGGGAGAATGGGTGGGGAGAAAAGGAGTCCCAGGAGAGGGAACAGCCCAGGCAAAGGCCTGGGGGTGGGAGAGGTCAGAACTGTTCCTAGAAGCTCCGATGTCCCAGACTGGCTGGGTGCAGAGTGTGAGAGAAGAAGCTGGATGTGGAGGGCAGAGGGGCTGGCAGGAGCTGCCTCGGGAGGGGCTTGGTCCCTAAGTAAGGACTACCCTCTTAGTTCAGGCTGCCCTCCATCCGTCAATGCCATGGCTGCTCAGGTAAGTTATCTGCATCTCCAGCTCTGGCTCTTGCAGCTAAAAAGCCATTCAGAGGGGCCCCTATGCCCAAGGGATGGCCTTTATCACTTCATCTGGAACGCTGAGATGGAAGCACCCTTGGGGCCTTCAATTCTCTTTTCTAAATGGAGAAACCGAGTCCCAGATAAGAAGGGACTTGAGCAAGGGCACACAAAAAGCGGGGGCAGAGTATAGGACTCAGATTCTTTCCTGAGGGCATGTCCCTAACGCTTTGCCCGGTGGTTGGAACAAGCAGCTAACACTTGGCTAAAGCCCCTGCATGGGCCTGACACATAGTGGGTGCACAGTTAATATCGGTTCTCTTTCTCTTTCCTGCCATGAGTTCTAGCCTTGCTGTCACTCCCTGGCTATGCATGCTTTGGGTGAGGTGTCTCCCTGCCTAGACCTACTTTGCTTGATGGGAAGAAGGGACAGGAAGCCACCTGGGGTGTCATCCAGAGCTGACGTTCTGAGAATAGAAAGGGGCGCACAGTTATTGGGCTGCTAGGATCAACGCAATCTCATTTCTGCTGAGATTTCTGCCTTCCACAGCAACCTGGGCTACTCTGCTTTGCTCGCAGTCCTTAGGCAGGGGACAGAGGGGCCCACACAGAAAAACCCAAAGTGGCTCCAGGGTGTGCGTTTGCATTTGGGACTCATCCCAACAGAAGCCTCGTTTCCAAGCCGGCAGCTGCCCATCCCCTTAGAAGAGCCTTCGCGGCAGCCGCCATCCATCACTCAGCTGGAATGACTGTTAAGTACCAGTGCTCAGTGCCGAGGGCTGCAGGAGGGGACTCTGAGAGGGGTCAGCCCAGGGCCAGGGACTTAGAGAGAGGCAATCAAAATAGAGGGGCTGGGGCAAACTGGTTAGCACACCGGCTGTGAGTGAGGTGCCGTAGGGTCAAATCCCCGTGTAGTGGCGATGGCAGCGCGGCTGCCTCACGTCTGCTCTGTGGGTTTTGGTAAAAGATTCTTATTCTTCTTTCATGCGAATGGTCCTCTCCTGCAATAGTCCATTCTAATCCTTCTGTTCAGAGAGTGGTGAGATGGCACATAATCCCAAGTTGGTCCAATGATCTTGGGTTTCTGAGATGGTTGCTGACTGGGTTTGGGGTACACATAGGGCTCTTTTGGCCATCTTGCCTCCAGGAGGGGGAGTTTGCCTGAGAGCAAAACTATCACAAAAGAAAGTGCACCAAGAGATGGAGGACAGACACCTGAGTGCCTGGATACAGCCATGCCTGATGCTGTTCCCCTTTGACTTATCTGTCATATGGCTTAAGGGTTTTTGTTTTTTCTTTTGAATTGGATTTATATCAAGAGTAGCCCTGAGTCTCCACTGTTAGACCCACTGTAGTGGCATGTGATTTCATCCCTTGGGACCTCAGTTTTCTTATTTGTAATATGGGATGGCAATAATGCCTCGTAGGGTTGCCAGTTACATTAAATAAATCACTTACCACAGTGTCTGACTGTAACCAGTGCTCAGTTCAGCTGCGGTTAGGCCATGCCCACCCTGTTCAGGTGCACCAGTCTTTTCTCGGCCTCTCGTTCTGCTACGAAGAGTTCCTGTGAGGCTTCACTGAGTATTGTGAATGCAGAATGCCCACTGTGTAGTCCAGCACATTCATGTGTGGCTGCTGAATGCTTTTCTGATTAGAAAGCTATGGAAGCCCAGGTACACTGGGAACAAATAAACTGTGAGTCCTCCAGGGCCAAAACTGGCAGGTGAGGGTTGGTGGCCTGAGCAGGGCAAACCACCCATGTCGAGGAACAGTTGAGAGGCTGCCTCAGTGGACAGCACTGCTGGTGTCTGCTTAGCACTGAGCGCTGCGCCTGGGACACTGGAGCGAGTGAGGGTACGGCCTGTGAGAGAAGCAATGGCTGTTGTGGCCCTAGAGGTGACTTTGACTTGACCTCGTAGATGAGTGGAGCCATGCAAGTTCATGAGCAAAGGGCTCTCAGGAAAGCATCATTTACCAAAGAGCCTGTAGGTGCTGGGTGGAAGGCAGGGGGCCCGAGAGCTGAGTGTGGCCAGCGCTGTCCAGGTCAGGATTAGGATGGATCCCCGCTCACTCTCTAAGTGGCGCCGTTTGAGTTCCCACCTGTCTCTCTCCCAGCCTCTGCCCTTGGAGGTCGGAGGTGGACCTGGTGGAGCTCCACGACCTCAGCTCCCACATGCTACAGGTTGCCCCACCGACACCTGCAGGAGGAGGGAGAGAAAGGGCGGGAGGAAAGGACTTCCGGTCCCTGCACCAAGGAACTCAAGTCCCTTCAGTCGGAGCCTGGGCATTCCTGAGCAAGGCCTGGCTGTACCGTGCCAGTCGGCACGCGGGTCTGCGTGATGCTGGGACGTCGTCCCCGCAGTGAGGCTGAGCAGATCGCCGCACGTTGCTGTCTGCACTGCCAACAGCCCTACTATGGAAAGGGCTCCATTCTGATTACAAATGCGGTCCATGCTCTTTGCAGTAAATTGGGAAATTAAAAAAAAACATTTATAATCCCACCCCTAGTAGATAATTTTTATTGTCATTTATATATATATATCTTTCCAGACTCTTTTAAAGCACGTTCGCACATATATTATTTTATCTTTTACGTCATTATGGCTCGCCACTTGTTACTCACCCAAGCACTCCTACTAAATAATCCTCACATTACAAACTATTCTTTGTTAATGTTATTTTGACTGGCTGTATTGCATTATATTATTTTTTAAAAAACATTTCTGCCCTATTTTGCTCATTCTGCCCCCATACCCCCATTTTTGGCTATTCTAAATGATATTTTTGTTAATGTGCTGTTTCCTTCCTTTTCTGCATCTTTGCATGGGCTCTTCCCACATGAAGAGCCCACCTTTCCTTAATTCAAGTAATCCTTGAGGTCACAGTTTAGATGTGCCTCCTCCAGGAAGCCTTCCATGACGCACCAGTGCTGGATCGGGTGCCACTCCTTCCTGTAGGGCTCTTTCCTTCTCTCATCACAGGGTATGACAAGATGTGCATCCACGGCCTGCTCCTGGCGGGGCCAGGCATTCTAAAGATCCCAGGGCCACATCTTATCTGCGGCAGTAACTGGTACAATGCAGCACGAGCTAGGCCATATGTAAATATTGGATCAGCGTTGAGTCAGCACTGTGGCATACGTCCTTGGATCATCGTGGGGAAAGTACTGGCACCCCCATTTGCTAGATGCTGAGGTTGAGGCTCAGACAGGCAGTGAAAGCTGAAATGAGGCAGAGCTGGGCCCAGAATCCAGTCTTCTCTGGTTCCAAAGTACTGTTTCCACTTTGCTCTGCCCGCTCCGTCCCAGCCCCTCCGTGATCGTGCCCCCCAGGCCTTACCCCCAGCTCCCCAGCTCCTGGAAAAGGGCAGGGCCAGGAGGAAAAGAAGCTTGGGAAGCAAAAGGAATCACCTGCTCCAGCTGGAGAAGAACTGGGAACATGCACACGATGCCAGCTTCTCCTGTTATTTTTCTTCCGAAGGAGAACTTGGCCCCCTTCCCTCATGCTGGGGACTCGCAAAATCTAACTTGAAATCTACTCAAGTGTACATTAACCATCTTCTCCTTGGCACGGGCTGGGGAGCCTATAATTAGAGCAGACACCATACCATTTAGTGGGTTTCGTTCGCACGCACAGAAAGAGTGCTTAAGAGGGAAATGGCTCGAGAAGCAGACTTGGGAACACTCTCTGGAGGGCTTGCACTGTCGAGTGCCAAAAAGATGCCTTTCTAAGTTCGGGGATCATGGCGAGCTGGATGCAGGTGGGGATGCCACCCTGGGGCGGCGATGTTGTATGGTCCTCACACATGGGGCTTGGATGGGGGCTCATGTGTTCCATCCCAGCCCCAACACTGAGGTGAGCAACTCAGCTTCTCTGAGCCATTTCCCCATCTACGCCATTGGGATGTCCTCACCCACCTCACAGAGTTATGCCGTCAAGGTCTAAGGGAAGTAACGCATAAATAAGGCTGGAGCAGGTGCTCAATAATAATATTCATTATCAGTGTTGAGAACACCACCACCAATAAAATCAACAGCATTTACTGAGCACTTGTTATGTCCCAGACCCTGTTCTAAGACTTTATGTTCATTACCTCAGTTTCACAACCATCCCACGTGGTAAGTAACATTACTGTCTTCATTATACATTTGAGGAAACTGAGGCCCAGGGAAGTTATGTCACTTGCACAGGATCACACAGGATGATTGCTTTATATTAATATTTCAAAGGGTGGGTGACAGTGTGACAGTATAAGATGGTGTATGGAGTATGGAACATACCAGCTCATCAATGCTAAGATCCACATTGTCCTCATTAGGATACTGGGACCAGAAATCTGGGGGAGGGGAGAGTTCTAGGTCACCTCTCATTGATTAGGTGTATCTAGTATAATCTAGGCGCTTTTACAGATATTATTGTATTTTGTTCTTCTCCCTGGGAGATCATGGGTGTGAAAGAATAGACTCAGAGAATGGTGGGTCTTATGCAAGGTCATGCAGAACTGTGGTGAAAACGCTGGTCAGTCCAATGACAAGTGAATCCCTCCTTTTACCATACTGCCAGATCACCTGAGCCAGAGAGGACTCTTGGAGGTAGAGACTAGCTTAAAGGAAAAAAGGGCCTTTGTTGGAATATCTAGTTGAAAACTCTAGTAGTAGGACTTCAGGCATGGCTGCATCCAGGTGCCCCAAATAAAATGCACGGGCATTTATTTTTCAGCCTCTCTTTTTCTGAGATGGCTGTATCCTCCAGCAGCCCCTGTCCTCATGGGGTGAGATCTCCATTGGCCTGTTAGCATCTGGCACTGGTGGGCCCCCACCCACCCCAACTTCATTATCTCCCCCAAGGAGGAAACATGCAAGCACCTGCCTCTGGCGTGGGGCCTCTCTCTGCCAACACCCAGTGCTGCCCCTGTGGAGGCCTGACTTCGGTTTTCTCCTTCCCCCAGCAACCACTCACCTCTTCCCCAAGTCCATCCATCACTAATGACTTCCTTGGGCCCCATTTCTTTCCTGCTTGTGTCTCAGCACCGAGCTTTTTTTTTCAGTCCAACCACATCGGCTCCTCACCCCCCACCATGCCTTGACCCACTAAGCCCCTCCATCTTGCTCCCCACGTCTTTCCCCATGTGGAATGGGGAGCAACCTTGCCCATTCCTTCTCTGCTTTCTCCTCGGCCCCATTCTCCGGTTGCCTGATCAAGGGCCTGCTACCCTCTGCTGTCCTCAGTCTTCTCTGCTACAGAAATGGGGACAATCCCCTCCAATCGGCTGGCCGTTGTGAAGGCCTGAGCTTGGCAATTGTATTTACAGTAACATGAGCACAATATGGAAGGAATTACCAGGAGGGTTAGGGCTGCTGCGAGGCCAGATCTGTACTGATATTGCCACATTAGGAGGTGTCATGTTGCATTTGCAGAAGGTGGCTGTATGGGATTCTACTCTGTTGTACTGTATGAAATATTCACCCACCTCCTCTGGAAGGGATGAGGGCTTCCGTTCTGCTTCCCGGCTCTTCCTCCGCGGAGAGAGTGGGCCCCAGGCTGTTGCTAACACAGGATGATCCTAGGACCAGAAGCAGAGACTTGGTCATTGGGGACACAGGGGTGATGGTGGTGGGTGGTACAGAATGGAGAGAGGGGGCATGGCACCTGACATGGTCCAGGTCTTTTGGAGCCTCATTACGCACCTGCTCCCTTTAGGCAAAGACGTGTGGGATTGGAAGACATTGTAGGTTGAATTGTGTTTCCCCCACCCCAAATTCACTTGTTGCAGTCCTAACCCTCAGTGTCTCAGGATGTGACATTGTTTATAAATAGGGGCCTTGCAGATATAACAGTTAAACTGAGGTTATGCTGGAGTGGTGGGGGGGGGGGCGCTCATCCAAAACGTCTGGTGTTCGTATAAAAAGGGGGGAGGTGTGGAGACAGGCACACCCATGGGGAGGACTCCTCGTGAAGACTGGAGTTATGGGGCCACCACCTAGGAACTAGCAGAAGCTGGGAGGGAGGCCTGGGACAGATCCTGCCCTGGAGGCTTCAGAGGGGGCGTGGCCCTGCTGACACCTGGATAAGACCATCTGTGTGGGCACCTTGGGGCCTCCCTGTGCTTGTCCTCTGCTGTCTGGACATCACATGGCTGCTACTGTTCATCCTTCAAGTTTTGACCTAAAGCTTGTCTTCCCCCAGGAGCCCCCTCCAACACTGTATCCCCGACTGGGTCTGTCCCCACCCCGGACTTATCACCCTCCTTCATCACACCTGTTCATTTCCACCACTTCACCTGGCACCTATTTAGTCTATGCCTGTTTGATGGGTGCCTCTCACGCTCGACAGACTGAAAGCTCCAGGGACGCAAAACCCAATGCCTGTTTTTATTCACTGGTGGCCCTTGAGGCCTGGTAGGTACCCACGGACTGTCTTTCAACAGATTGAATTATAAGCATGTGAGTTTGGGCATCGGGTGTGTGTGAGGTGGGGTGTGATCACATCTCCCAGGGAACTGATGTGTGTATCAGGTTTGTAACTCTGAGATGACAAATGGGTGAGTGACCAGAACCATGTCCTAAAAGAAATAAGTGAGGAGACTATATGTATTATAGTTCCTTCACGGGCAAGGAGTAGACTTGGGGAATGTCAGAAGTGTCCAGGTCCCCACTGATGAAGAGGACTGTTCCTGTTCACCATTAGGTCCCCAGAAACTTGCCCGGTCTCTGACACAGAACATGGACTTCAGTGACTATGTTCTCGGTGAATGTCTACGCAGAGAAGAATGCTTAAGACAACGAGGTACAAGTTTCGGGGACGCAGATCTCATCTCAATCAAAGAAAACTCTCCCTTGTGTTGAGAGCTGACCAGAGTTGGCACAAGTGGACAGGGGGTGGCCTTCACCTGGAGTCTTCAGTTCCCTTCCAGCTCTGAGACTGAACACTCTAAGAGACCTTTTTCCCTGGTTGGGCAGAAATGGACTAAAGACAGAGTAGCTTTTCCTGGGCAGGAGAGCTGGAAACAGACCCACGCTCCCTTCCTTGACCCGAGTCTGGTCCTGAGTCCTAGACCTGGCCCCAGAAGCAGCAGCACGTTTCCTGAGAAGGGCCCACCTCCCTCCTTTTCCCTCTGGACGTTCTCTAGCTCGCGTCCTGAAAAGCCCTAGTTGCCTCTCTGCTTGTTAATGATTTCCCTAGGTATCAGAGGGCTTGTTATAGAAGTCACAACGAAAATCAGGGGCCTCCTAATTAAACACCAGCCTTAGGTTTCTCTGCTGGGGATTGAAGCTTGGTATCACCAATATTCCAGGAAAAAAAAAGCACAACTCATTGCCTGCACGAAGTGAGAGTTGCTGCTCATTCTAATTATGGTCCCTTCCAACTACAAACATCTTTGAATAATAAATAGATAATGAGGCTTAGTGGGAACTTGGTACCCAGGAAGTCAGGACAGAGCTCTTGGAGAGGGGCTGGGGGAGCCTGGGCATTTCCCTTGAGGTCAGTGGGACTTGTCTTATCTGGTTGTATGTTCAAAATGACCCTTGAGTGGCAGTCCACTAGAGTGGAAATAATTTGAACTCAAGCAGCTAGTGTGTAGAGTGCCAGCTCCTCTGGGTGACCTTGAACGAGTCACTTTATTTCCTTGGAGTTCAGTTTCTCTTCTGTAAATAAGGGATAGGAACGTACTTGCATCCTAGTGTTGCTGTGATGAGTAGGTGGGTAAAGCAATGGACACAGAAGGCCCTGGATGGTCAGCGACTTGCTCTATGGGAAGCAAAGGCATATTTTTTATGCTAAAGAACTTGCATTCCTAAATGCATGCTGCTTGGCCGAGTAGTTGTCTCATAGTAGTGAATTGTTTTCATGGCAATTTTAAATGGAAATATGGTAATTTCTTTTACTCCTTGAAAAACATTGGCTTGAGAGATTTCAGAATGTCAGAGGAGGGATAGATGACCTCAAGTCCATACCTCACTTTGAAGTTGAGGTACCCGAGAGCCAAGAGGGAAAGATGCTTGTTGATGGTCACACAGCATGTGAATGCAGAACCAGGATTAGAACTCAGCTCTCCAGTTTGATCTCTAAACCTTTCTCGTTGGTGATGGCAGTGTGGCCGTTGGCCATGGTCTAAGCCCCACTAGGGAGACTAGAAGCAGCCTCACTCAGTCACGAAAGCTGGGATCCTGGACGTTCTCTTGTACCCAAGGCATGTGCAGGGCCAAGTCTCAACACAGCAGTTGGAACATAACAAAGCCACGGACTGACAGCCTTGTGCTCACAAACACAGCGCTGTGGGTGGTGAAGGGGAAGCAAGTGTTCTCTTGACTTTCCACAGGAAAACAATTTTCTTCCTTGGTAACTGCAATTATTTGAAAACCATGTCAAAACAGTAGTGTGTCTCCAGTAGTGTCTGTCTCTGTCTCTTTCTCCCTCTCCATCCCTTTTTCCTTCCCCCTTCTTTCTCTTTCACCAGCGTTCCAGGGGCAGAAGAAACTACACAGGGTCATCGTGAGCAAAGACCTCAGTTAAGGACCATGGACAGAGACAAATGAGCCCCTCCCCCACCCTTAGCTGAGCTGTGCTGCAAAGAAGGGCAGCAGCCAATTAATGCTGAAGATCTGGTGAACTTGGCGTCTAACATGGATATCTCATAAGGAATTGCTTTTGGGTTCCTTTTTCTTATAAGGCTGCTGAGCTCCATACTGACGGACGTTTCTGAGAAGCTTGGAGGGCTCTCATTTCTCAGGAACACTCTAGAGAGGTTGTCTGCACTAAGTGAGAGTTGCTGCTCATTCTAATTATGGTCCCTTCCAACTCCGAACGTCGTTGAATAATAAATAGATAGTGAGACTTAGAAAAACAAAGGATGTGTCATTAACTAAGCCGCCAACCACAGTTCCTTGGCAACTTTGGGGCCACTTAGCTTTACAACTGCTTGGACATCTGTGTCTGTACCTAAACACACAATTAATGGCCTTATTCCCCTGTCTGATCACTGAACAGCCTGGGGCAGAGGACATCAGATTCCAGCTCACAGAGCTAAGTAAGACACCTTTGTCGTAGCTTCTCTTCAATGCCCTCATTTAATTACAGAAACAATTGTTTGAACAAATTAATATATCAGTTTAGCAGAAGGATAATTGTGTGAATGCAAAGTCCCACCCAGGTGAGGAGAACCAGGATTTTACTCCCACGTCTGCCCCTATCCAGACTTAACCGTGCCTTTGTGACCTGTCTGAGGTTCTTGTCTCTGTTATTCATATTTTTAGAAGTCCCATCTTGTGGGTGTGACAGGCATAAGCCCAATTGTGTCTGCTCCTTGAGACTCTCATATCTTCAAGGCAAATGGCTAATCTCACCTGCTTATATCATGCCAGAGACACAGTGAGTGTTCCATGTACACGTGATGCGTGAATAAATAAATGTTAAAAAGGAAATTGAATTTAAGCTCAATGAGGTCAGGGATTTATGTCTTTTGTTTTTCTTCCCATTGAAAACACAACATCTAGGACAATGTTTGGTACACAGTAGGTGAGAACTAATTGTTCATTGTGTGTGTGACTGTGGAAATGAATGAATAAGAGGACAAGGTCTCCCTTTCTTTGCTAATTATGTGAGCTAGAGAAAGCAATTTATCTCTTTTTATGGGTGAGGAAATGGAGGCTCAGATGAAATGATTTATGGGAGTTTGCTTAGTGAAGTATAAAGCGATATACGACTGTGTATTGGTTATCTATCGACACAATAATGCCACAGAAGGTGCATGAAAATGTGCTCAGCATCACTAATACTCAGGGAAGTGCAAATCAATGCCACAGTGAGTCACCCCTCACACCTGTGAGAATGGTTATCATCAAGGAGACAAGGGGTAACAAGTGTTGGCACAAATGTGGAGAACAGGGAACCCTGTGCACTTTTGGTGGGAATGTAAATTGGTGCAGTCACTATCAAGAAACAGTATGACGTTCCTCACAATTAAAAAAATAGAATCACTGTATGATCCAGCAATTCCACTTCTGGGCTGATATCCAAGGGAAATGAAAACAGGGTCTGAGAGAGATCCCTCCCCTGTTCACTGCAGCATTAGTCACCATGGCCAAGGTGGGGGAAACCACCCACATGTCCATCAGTGGGTAAATGAATAAAAAAGATGTGGTGTATTGACACCACGAAATGTTATTCAGCCACGAGAAATAAGGGAATCCTGACATTTGTGACAATATGGATAAAACTTGAAGGCGTTACCCTAAGTGAAATAGGTCAGATAAAGAAAGACAAATGCTGCATGATATCCCTTATACGTGGAATTTAAAATAGCCAAGTTCATAGAAATAGAGAGGAGAGTGCTGGTTACTAGGGGTTGGGGGTAGGGATGTTGGTCCAAGGGTACAAACTCTCAGTTACAAAGTGGAAAAGCTCTGGAAATCTAATGTACAGCAAGGTGAGTATAGTCCACAATACTGTACTATGTATTTGAGAGTTGCTAAGAGAATCGGTCTTAAATGTTCTAACCACAAGAAAGAAATGGTAACTGTGGGACAACATTGAGGTTATGGTGGGGATCATTTTGCAGTATATCTCAAGTCAACACACTGTGCATCTTTAACTTACACAATGTACTGTGTTAATTGTGTGTCAGTAAAGGTGGAAAAGTGATAATTTTCTGAAACAACCACAAACCACAGCACTATTGCTTATGGCTTGGGCTAGCTGGGTTAGGCAGGGTAGTCCCTCTGGGAGCTGCTGGACTTGCTCAGGGGCTGGCTGTGGGCTGATCTGGGATGGCTCCTGCTGAGAGGCCTGGGGCCTTCAGCCCTGTCCTATCCACCCGTCACATGCTAATCTGCTAAAGTCCTATTGGCCAGAGCAAGTCACATGGTCCAGCTTAGCATCAGTGTGGGCATGGGGTAGTGGCCATTTTTACAACCAACCACAAAATGTAGAATATGTGAGTTATTTTTCTTCCTCAATACGGACCTGGCACATGATACTCAGGTATTCACTTGAACAACCAAACATCCAGTGAGGGAGAGGGTCTCAGGGCTAGAGGTACCTGGCATAGAGCTGGGCATGCAGGCCTGTGGACTGGCTCTGCCCTTCAGTCAGATGACAACCCTTGGTCCAATCAGCTCTGGCTGGGGAGGGCCAGGGGGTCATGTGGTACAAAACATGGCTGCCTACAGTCTATGTTCTCAGTCCCAGAAGTCTGGTAGTTTTTCCCTGCCTTGGACCACAAAGAATCCCGAATCTGGGATAGGATAAAGGAGGGATAGTTCCCTTGTAGTTCCCAGTTGGAACATAAACTTCAGGGGAATCGTTAGCTGAGGCTGGGGTTGTGTCTGAGAGGGTGAGTGTCTGAGGTCAACTGCCTGCAGCAGTAGGGCTGGGGGGGAGGAGCGCAGGGTCAGGGAACACTGGGCATGGAAAAAGTTTATCTGGGGCATTAGCTGGGACTCTTTACCTAAACTGTGGACTTATGACATCTTGTCTTGTTTACGGACTCAGCATTTGAGCACCGCTGTATCCAGGTAATTTGTACATTACTCTCTCACTTAATCCTCCAGCAGTCTCTGGAGCAGTAGGTGGAGTTGCTACTTTAATTTGACACTAATTCTCAGAAAGCTCAAGTGATCTTTCAGAGGAAGGGACCAAAGAGGGGTTCAAATCCAGGTCTTTCGGACTGCAGCATCTTTCCCTTGTAGACATAGCAGTGTGGTCTTATCTTCCTGCATGCTTAAAGGCTGGTAGGGGCCTCCACTGAGACCCAGCAATGCCATCTACCCAATCTCTGTCTTCCCAAAGGGTCACCAGTGCCTGGAATTCCATCATCAACTTGGTAGCCCTTCCAGAACTCATCTTGGTAGAATCTTTTTGCCTCTTTTGTAGAGGCCAACAAAATGGGTCAGCTCCCTATGAGAGAGTATCTAAGATCTTAATGAAAGGAGAGATTTGGGAGCAGGTATAATCAAAGGCAAGATGAACAAGATACCGAGACCTGTTTACATTGTCCCTTTCTGCCCTGCCAACATGTTAGAGAGCATCGGAATCTTAGCAACAATCTAATTCAAACCTGAGGCTCAGAGAGGGTTAGGTATTTGTCCAAATGCACACAGCATGTGACTTACAGAGTAGGGACATATTCCAGAGTTTCTTAACTACTTCCCTGCCCCCTCGACATCATATTCCTTCTAGTCTGGGAGGTCTTAAAATTCCCTCCTAAAGGAAGGCAGCAGATTTATGGGTTAATAAACATTTACAACGAGCAGCTGAAAAAACAGACTCAGGTAGACAGAAATTATTCATTCAAATTAACTATAAATTAAGATCAACCTAATTTAGGCCTATTAAAATGGAAAGCATATTATCTCTCATTCAAAGGAATTTGTATTTGATGCAAATAGAACAAGTTCCTAAACTTTAGAAATGTTCTTGGATTTTTCATCTGCATAGTTAACCAATGGCGAATGGGCCCCCCGATTTAAAGAACGGGAACATAAGGAACAATAATTAGTTATGTAAATAATGTGGCATTCTTGTTTATAATTAGTTCAAGAATAAAATAAAATTCATGCATGTCACAGGACTAATTTTCGTATGCAAATGAACAATCAAAATTATAAACAGTAATAATGCAGTTCGGGAGATGTGACATTCTCAATTTATTAGTAGAAGTGCCAGTTATAGCTGATGAGGGCTGACGTTGGGAGATTTCAAAGGTGCCCAGACCTGGAAAATTCTCACCTATCAAGAGGAGAAAATCTAGCTGAAATGTTTTCACCCATTTTGTATTGATGATGGCTGCAAAGTGAACCCAGGCAGCCCTGGGGCTGGAGAGAGAGGTCCCACCCCAGGGAAAAAGGACTCTGATGGAAGAAGCCAAGAGGGGACATTCTAACCTGGCTCTGGAACTCAGCTATGTGTGTGACCTTGAGAAAGCCATCTGCCCTCTCTGGGTCTCAGTTTTCCCACTCGTGATGGAGGTTTTGTGAAAGAGGAGGTGGAAGCTTTGGAAACAGACAGACTTGGGTTGGAACCTTGTTTCTCCCACTTGCTAACTGTAGGACTTTCTTCTTTATCTCTCTGCACTTATGTTTCCTTATCTACAAAACGATGATAATAATAATAGTCCTTATCTATGGGTAGTGCTGAATTTCCTCAAAGAAGGACTAAGCACATGTCTGGGTCACCAGAAAAGTACCAGGGGGAAAAATGAGCGAGGTAATCAGAAGGTCTAGCAAAAATCTGGCTTAATTATTGACATTTGTGAGAGCTTTGTGTCATTCTGAAAAGTAATTTTAAATATATAGTACTTTTTAAAATCTTCACCTAAAGATATGTTTATTGATTTTAGGGAGAGAGAGAGAGACAGACAGACAGACATTGAGGCGAGAGAGAAGCATCCATCGGTTGCCTCCCAAATGCATCCTGACAAGGGATTGAACCCACAACATTTTGGTGTATGGGACAATGCTCCACCCAAATGAGCCACCCATCCAGGACAAGTAAATAAGGCTTTTAATTAAGAATTGTATATAGAATGTGTAGGGCATTATATATACAGAATGGGTCTTGCTTGCTGGTGTGTTGACAGATTGAATGCAATTACACATAGAAAATAAATGACACAGTGCCTAGAACTTAGACCTTTTTAAGTGGTTGTAGTTGTTGTTAAATGAGTGAGCTGTATTCAGTCATCCCTGAGGTCCTTTTATAAGCTCCAGCCTTCTAGGAGGGAAGATATTTTGATCCAGATAAGAGCTGTATCAGGACCCACAGGGGCTGATGGGAATTTCCAAAGGAGGATGGCCCAAAACATGCAGGGAAGTGATGATGGAATCTGCTGTAAGCATCAGTGAAGTTGATGGTGCCATGGGATACTGTGCCTCTGACTTCATAGGTCCTAGAGCATCTCTTCCAGAAGCCATGGTACCCAAAGGTTTGCAACCAGAAGTCCATGCTTCCTAGTTCTGAAGGCTGGGAACGCTCCAGAATGTCATTATGAAGATGTGCATCAGGCTACCTGAGGCTCACTATTGGTCCATCCATCTGTGTAAACATTAGGAACATTTTGAAGACTGCCTGAGTACCATGTGGTGGATAGGGACTCCAGTCTCCTTTACTGATGGCATTCCAAATTTGGGATGGAGATTAATAATCATTGAGAACTTCTTCTGTGCTGGGCTCTCTCTGACAGCTTTAGATACATTATCTCACTTAGTCCTAATGCCTGCCTTAAAACTATACATAGTAATACTTATAAAATAATAATAATAATAATAATTTATTGAGCGTTACTATGCATCAAGTGCAATGATTAGCCTTTTACATGAATGATCTCATTGAATGTCCCTGGAAGTTTTTAAAAGGAGTTACTCTTATTTCTCAGATTTACCATTCTTTCCCAGTCTCAGAGAGGTTAACAGAATTGCCCAAGGTTACACAGCACATGAGAAGTCAAGCCAGGCCTTATCCCATGGTCCTTGGAACTCCTGGTGTGTTACTGTCTGCTTCACTGTGTCCGCAGGTGATGGGTCTTTCCTCACGCTGGCTCCTGGCCTCACTAGAAAACTGGGAGCAGGGAAGACAAGCGCTTTCTCCTGGAGTTGTCTCTCCATTCCTTGCCCAGGGGAGAACCCCCTCCGGAGGACCCTGACAGGTCAGTCTGTGCTCAGAGCAGGCTGGGCGGGCCCTAGACAGCTCCCAGATATAAACACACACAGCTGTCAGGTTTCCCGGGGTTTCTGGATCCCAAGAGCAGTAGGGGACCCTGAAGGATTAATTGCTTCTCCAGCTCCTAGCAGGGAAGCTCAGGGCTGAGACAGCTTAGCTTGGTTAAGGATGCAGGGGAAGGCATGCAGGTGGCAGAGGGCAGGCCTCCATACCTCAGGGGGCTCTGCTCTGCAGGCCCAAAGGGACCTCTGTGGGCAGAGAAAGGCTTATGGTGGGTCAGAGAAACCTTGGAGGGCCTCACTTCCTCTGCAGGGAAGATGGTAGACCCCAAGGTCCTCTTTCTTCACGTTGTCCCAGAATTACAAACTGGAAGAGATGCCTGGGAGAATCTGTGTCTACTATCTTACTTTTTTTGTGGGATCTCCCGCCCTGTCTTTATCTCTGTTCTTCTTCCAGAGTTAGTTAGAGCACCTACTATATGTCACGCTCTGGGAGTGTCAGTATGAGTCAGGCATGCCCAGTTCCTGACCCCGTGGAGCTGGGAGTCTAGTAGGGAAGAGGGACATCATGAAACATTGGCACAAACGGAAGCTTGCAGCTGGGCCCAGGGCTCTGTCTGCGAGTCACTGGTGTCCTTGCAGCAGAGTCTGACCTCCCTGGGGGATTGGCCAGGAAGGGCTTTCTTGAGGGAGTGACCTTCCAGAGGATACCCAGAGTAAGGGCCGTTTCACCTCTCAAAGCCTCAGTTTTCCTGTCTGTAAAATGCAATGTCAACAGCACCTGCCTTCTAGGGTATTTACGAGGATGAAAGGAGGCGAAGTGGGGGGAAATGTGTAGCGTGGAGTGTGGTGTGGAGTGAGCGCCCAGGCTATCATTGCTATGGCTGTATTTCCTTCGTGTGAAGACACCATAGGTCAGAAGGCCCATCATTGACTTAGTAGCTGCTGCCCAAGGGGCAAAAAAGTGCAAGCTCACCACTTGTGTGTGTGTGTGTGTGTGTGTGTGTGTGTGCGCGCGCGTGCTAGAGAGAGAGAGAGAGAGAGAGAAGAAAGGAGAGATGCACAGAAAAGGCAGTGCCTGAGCCAAGTCCTGAGTGCTTAATACAAGTTTACAAGGGAATGAAAGAGGGAAGGGTGTCAGGAGTAGAAGGAACAGCAAGTGTAAAGTAATGCAAGTGTGAGAATAAACGTCATCTGTCCTGTTGCCTGATACCTGGAGAAGTTCAAGTGGACACATGGGGCAGATCCTCAAAGAAAACAAGCTTGAATAATATAATATCCTTATTCCTGACAACAATAACAATAAGAGTAATAATAGCAACAACCACAACAGGAGATTACTCTTTGCCAGGCACACTATACATGGGTGACCTTGCTGACCTGCTAAAGACACACCTCATTCCTTCACGGAGACTCCACGTGACCTCCTACCCAACGTGGTGCGTGTTACTCAGGTGAGGAATTCGACTGCTATGAAGGAATGTTCTGTTAGGCCTCACAGGGTATTCTCAGTTCTGGAAAGGATATCCTCAGAATATTCTCAGAAAGGCTATCCTCAGCAACATGAGTGGCCTAGATAGTTTTCTTTCATTTTTTTTCCCCTGAAGGATCAAGCAGGATGGAAATGATGATGCAGGCTTAGTTCAGTCAAGGGTGATTGTGCAGAGCTCTGGCAGTGAACTCCTTGACATGGGGATAGTTAACTGTATCCCAGCCTAGCTCCTCATTGGAGAGGTCCAGAGGGTGACCAGACAGAGGCCAGAGGGAGGGAAGTGTGGGTAGTTGAACTAGGAGAGTTCTGGAACCCATCCACTTCTCAGACACTGTGGTTTCAGAAAGGCAGGGAGGGTCCCCTATGAAAGGTCTTCACAACAGTAGGAAACACAGCGGTCCCTGTCTTGAGGAGCTTGAAAGTGGTTGGCATAACAGCAGGGAATGGATGCCTTACTCTCTCTGTTTCTTTCCAACCCCAGGAAACATTTTGGTCTCTGCCTGCAACCTTTGAAACCATAGACAGAGCCACGTTCTCCCGCCTCCAAACTGTTGCCACAGCTTCTTAATGGACCCCCAGGATTCTTGTCCACCCTGCTCGAATCTGTCCTCTGCCCAGCAGTGAGAGCCATCATTTACGTGGAAAATCAGATATAATTCCCCCTATAATAGCTCTAGCTCATGACCTTGTCCCTTCACAACCCAGCTGGGTCTCCTCCACCTCCCCAACCCAAGGTGCACAAGTTCCACCAGCTTCTTTTGTGACCCAGAAATACTCAGGGATTTTGCTCTTTGTCCATCTGAGCCTTCTTTCCCTAGGACTTGGCAAAGCCAGTTCCTTTTCATCATTAATTTCCCGGCTCAATAGTCACCCTGGACAGTTCTCTCTGAGAACCGCCCCCACCCCCGCCCAAGTCACTCCACCCCATCACCTTTTGATTTTCCTTTTAGCCCTCATCAATATGCCTCTGAATTCTTACCTGCTGTCGACATGCGTATGGTCTTTGTCCCCCCCGCTAAGACATAAGCTCCTTGAGAACAGGGACTTAATTTGCTTGTTCTCTGCTGTCATATCCCCAGTGCCGAGGACAGTGTCTGGCACAGAGTCAATCCTTAAAAATATGTGTTGACTTGTATGGGGGCATCAATTGGCTACATGGAGAATACCACACATGACCTAGGAAGTTCTTTTAAAACCCACCATCCACTGTTGGACTTCCTCACTTTGGGCACATGAAGTAAGAATGCTCAGGCTGCCAAAACACCTTGGTTCTATTCCCAGTGGCATTTGTTTTTCACCTGACAAATATTTGACGGGGCCAAAAATAGATCAATCATATTAAGCTTAAGATTAAAATTGAGATCCATCCATGTTATTGCACACGACAACATTTCCTCTTTTAAATACAGATATCACACTGTAATGTTGTACAGCCAAAATTTTTATGATGTTATTAACCAATGTTACCTCAATAAGTTGAACTTAAAAAGATCAAAATTGAGAACATTTGTTCCTGGAAAGACATTTTTAAGAGAGCAAAAAGGGAAGAAACAGTGTGGGATATTTGAAATTCATATATGAGCGTACTTGACAAAGACCTCCTAGCTGAACTACATAACGGACTCCCACAGTCTGCCCGGGCAAGATCCTACAGAGAAATGGGCGAAAGACTTGAACAGATGCATCCCTATAACAGACATCGAAACGACTGATAAAAATAAGTGTTCAGTTTTAGGACTCCACAGAAAAATGCAGATTAAAATCACAATATGATACTATAGCACATATACCATAATGTTTAAACTATTTAAGAAGCTAGGGAATACCAAGTGTTGGTGACAATGTGGAGTAACCGGAACGATGACACATCACTGGTGGGAAACTAAATTGATACTACCATTTGGGAAATCTATTTGCCAGCATCGACTAAAGCCAAGCTTATGCATATCCTAGGACCCAGTAATTCCACTTCTTGGTATAAATCCAGCAGAAACACATACGTATGTGCACCCAGAGACTTGTACAGGAAAGTTTATGGCAGTCCTATTTGTATTAGTCCCAAGGACAAACAACCCAAATGCTCACAATAAAACACAGTGAAGTAGATTGTGGTACATTCACCCAGCAGAACACTAAGCACCCACGATGGTGAACGAACCACAGATACATATAGAAACGTGGGTGAATCTCACAAACCTACGTTTGAGTGAAAGAAGGCAGACACCAGAGAATACACACCATGGAAGTCTAAGAGCTGGACAAAGTAATTCATGTGTTAGGAGTGATGAGGGTGGTTAATCTATGGAGGGGATGCAGGTAGTGACTGAGGATGCGTGAATCCCCCTTCTGGGGTTTGGGGATGGGGTGGGGGAGGCTCGAGTTCAATGCTGACTGAGTTCCATGTGCGCTTGGCTTGGGAAAACTCATTGGTTGTACACGATGACTTGTTCACCTTTCTCTTTTTCAGTGAGTGTTATGCATGAACAGAGTTTAGTTAAAAATACTTAGCAGGGGTGTCCAAACTTGTGGCGTGTCTGGGCCACACTGGAAAAAGAAGAGTTGTCTTGGGGCCACACATTCAGTACATTGTGACATGGAATCACACACACACAAAGTCTCATAGTGTTTTAAGCAAATTTACAGTTCTGTGTTGGACCACGTTTACAGCCCTCGTGGGCCGCATTTGGCCCATGGACTGCAGGTTGGACACCCTGATAGAGGATCCTGCAATGGGCAGACTGGGATAGACTCTGGGGAATCACCAGAAACAAGAAGAAGAGTGTGTCCTATATTCAGTGAACTCCCTGCATTCACTGCGTGACCTCAGGGAAGAGATCTCATTCCCCTTGTAGGTAACGCAGCTGGGCCTCATCTCCCTTATCTATAAATTGAAAATCCTAACTCTTTCGCCCAATCAGACCTAGCTGGTGAATTCCCTCTTCACTGCTCCCTTCTCCCCTCAAAGAGACAACCCTCCCACCATATGTCTCTGTTTATTTCCACCCAGAGCTCCCTTTAAAATCCTGGCCCCAAAAGACAAGGTAAGAAAGGGCCCGGGCTCCACCTCTGACTCCCCACCGCTCTCCTCCTGAGATCTGCAGGCGGAGCATGAAATATTTAAAAGCACAGATTGAAATCCTGTTAGCACCAGGTCCTGTAGTACCAAGTTCTCCAGCCTTAGAACATCAGTATCTGTTTGCTGGTGTCATTTAGGGACCCCTGCTTTCCAAACCATTGACTGAAACTTTCTGTCAATCCAACACTTTTAGGGTAATTTAACTTAATAATACCTTTGTCAGCACTGGCGCCTGTATCTGAAGGGTGATTACCATAGAAGTTATTTTAGGTTGTTTAATGGAATGTAGTAAATTCTCAATTGACAGGGCAAATCCTCAGAATGGCTTTTCAAAGTGTTTACCTCTCCAAGCTTCCCCCTCACGTTACCAAACTTACTACTCTGAGCTGGTGAAGACTTCATAAATTATTAGCCATGTTCTCCCCCTGCGTTTGCATGCATCATTAATTCTTTGTAAAAAGTTCAAACTGTCCTGGACTTAATTGTTATCACTGGGAGAACGGCTGGAAATGGATGTGGGCTCTATCATTTCTGTCAGAAATTTTGACTTACTGCACTTGATATTTTACCCATCACATCATATTCTCAGTACCAGGGAGCAAAAAGAAGAGGGGAGGGGAGAAAAAGAACATAAATGCTTCTCCTTGAAACAAAAAGAAAGTAATAGCTTCTAGTTCTAAGGAGCAAAGTCACAGATCCAGGTGACAAAATAATCGTTCCTGTCCCCCAAAGAGAGGGGAGGAGGGCAGCCATTTAGGCAAAATTTATGTTGTAAATTTTGTTGGCTCAAACGGTGTTTTTATTCTAAGCTTTGAAGGTTCTATAATCCTAGGAGCCGGATGTTTAATGATTCTGAGATGTTGAAATTCTATGTGTCCAAGTTCCCAAAGTGTTTTATTTTTAGGACAAATGAACCCAGGTGTTCAATATTCAGGACTGCAGAGAAGTTATCTCAGATTTAGAATGGCACTGACAACAGCCACAATAACAACTAACATTTATTGAGAGCTTATTATGCTTGGTTACAGTGCCAAATGTGTTGTTTGCATCACTTAATTTAATGTTCATGTCACCCTAATTTTGGTACCATTTTTAACTCCATTTTGCAGTTGGATAAATTGAGGCACTGAGTGGTTGCGTAACGTGTTCAAGGACACACAGTTGTGGCACAGTTGAAGCTTGAACCCAGGCAGTCTGGCTCCAGGGCTCATATGTGTTGAGTGTAAGTATGTTGTTTCCCATCTCAAGACATTATCAGTGGTTCTTTTGCCCCGCCTGTCATGCTGTGGATCAAGCAGTGACCACATTAGTAGATAAATCTACTGCAAGACCATCTTCTGGATGACCTGGCCCTGGCCTGTCTTTTGCCTTTGTGGATGGTGCTCATCCAGTCTACCAGGTCTTCCTTTGAGATCGCTTCCTCCAGGAAGCCTTCAATCCTGCTGCGCTACAACTAGAAATGTTTGCTCCATGCTTTGAAAGTTTATAGCTGTAGGTCTCACGGGAAGGAATGGGAGGCATCTGGTAGACCGCTCAAAAGCATGAACAAGGGCAGCGATTTTCAACCCTTTTCATCTCACGGAACACGTGAACTAATTACTAAAATTCTGTGGCACACCCAAAAATATATCTTTTGCTGATCTGACAAAAATAGGCATAATTTTGATCTATTCATACCAGATGGCTATTGTTGTCATTTTTTAAATTGACAGTCTAAGGGAAAAGAGGCCAGTGCCCCTGATTAAAGAGTCATGTACTGCATGTTTTTAACAATTCTTGTGGCTCACTGGTTGCAAATCGTTGAGCTAGGGCATCAGATACACTTGGGTTGAAATCTTGCTTCTGCCACTGTATCGTTGTGTTCAGCTTGAGTTAGGGCTGCCACTTAAGCCTCAGCTTCCTCATCTGTCAAAGGGGCACAGCCTCTGCCTCGCAGGACTGTTGTGAAGATTACGAGGAGTGCTCACGAGGAGCCTGGTGGATGGCTGCACGCACAGTCGGCGCTCAGTGATGTTGGCTGTTGTGTGGCTGTGCCACATTGATGGTTGTCTGTGAGTGTGCCCTGTCTTCCATACTAAGTGCCTTGTGGGTACGTGCGTGAGGATCTCCATGTTTTGGTGTTTACGATGGGGTCAGTCTGTGCGCAAAGGCTCTGTTTGTGACATCACTCGTCGTGAGTGATACCCATGCTCTGAGCCCATGAACGGCCCATTCTGCAAGTGGGGACACTGAGTCTCAGGTTGGCCCTTCGGCTCATGGTCATGGCTGGAATTTAAACTGAGGTAGGAACACCTGGGTTGTCTGCCTTGCTGCAGTGCCAAGGAAGAGCCATGTATTCCTCTTCTCTGTGTCCCTTTCCAGGAACTTGGTGGAGATTGTTTGGGAGGAGTCCCCTGGTGGCTCTTGTCCTGTCTTTGGATCTTGGCCAGGGCGGTAGGGCCATGGTCTGTGTGCGCTGGGCAGGAAAGTAGCAACTTTTCTTCATTATTCTAGGTGAGTTGCTTTGACTCTGCATCCTCCCATTTCTTCTTGCCAGTTTCCATGGGCCCCCTTTGCCAGTGAGGCAGAAGGAGAGAAGGGCCTGATGGCCCAGGGGTGGCAGGAGTGGCTTCCGGCCTGAGGGAGGGGGTGGGTGGGAAGAGTTGGGTCAGGAGTCAGGACAGGGACTTGAATTCTGGCCCTAACATCTATGTGACTTTGGGAACGTCCCTTTCTGTTCTGGGACTTCTGTTTCCACAACTGCACAGCTGTGTGAGTTGGATTAACACTCTGGTGGCTTCTAAACCACTTCTGTTTGTGACACAGAGGAACCAGATGCTCAGATGGAACCGTTATGAGAAAGGCTTACACTCAGGTCAGATAAGAGAAGGCTGCTGCGGGTGGAGAGGTGGTGGGAGTGTCGATTCCACCCCTCAGTGCCCCAGGGGTGCCCAAGGCATCTGCAGTGGACACCAGTGTGTCCTAGAGCACAGTTTGAGGAGAGATGACCAATGGGTCCCTAAGGATATGCTCTTTTCCAACCTTCTACATCTCTTGTCATCCTGAACAGTTCAGCCCCGGGTTAGAACTTCTCAGTGGAGAGCCCGTCCAACACCCTGGGAGTATGAGCTCAGAGAGGGTACAGTTGTCTTGGCCATTCACTTCTAAGTGGTTTTGGAGTATGGGTCTATAATTTCCTCCAGGTCATGAGCATGTCTGTGTGTCAAGTCCTGTGGGTCAACTTTCAGGTCCCTGTGTAGCCACCTCTCTCGATATCTCCTTGCTGGCTTGCTGAGCAAGGAAGTGTTGCTCTCAACAAAGTTGATGAGAACATCCAGGCCAATCCTAGCACATCAGAGAGTGTCTAGGTTAGTGGTCGGCAGGTCTCTGTGTGTTCTTGGGAGGGAAGAGGAAGGCGAGGGGCCTTTCCACAGAGCACCTGCACCGTGACCACCTTCCACAGGCGTATGCGCTTTAAAAATAATTTTCCCTTAACGCTTTACTTTTATTTTGCTCTATTTCACGCAGAACACAGCTGAGGTTAATACCGTGGTACGTTGCAGTCTGTTCCTCTGGCTGTCAAGGACCTCTCGTGTGCGTCTCTTCCCAGCTCTGTGATCAATGAATTCACCTCGATAGCTTGAAATTGGTCACGGTGGGAGAATTTACACCATGGAAATTGGCCAACACTACTGACCAGTGTTCCCCCCTAGGAGAACCAGTTGTTAAACATTTGCCAGCATCCGACCAGACTGATGTAACAAGTCCTAATGCACCTAGGACTCAGCTTTGGCTAATCTTGACATTTTGCTGTATTTGTTTTGGACGTCTCATTTTTCTTTTAAGATATAACATAACACAAAAACAGTTGGCTTCATCTGTATTATTCCCCACAATCCTATTCATGCGCTTCTCGATCCAGAAATATAGTCGCATCCCCAACTTGGTGTTTATCATGCTTTAAAAATATTTTTACTATATATGTGTCCATAAATAATACATGGTATTGCTTTGCATATCTTTAGATTTATATCCACCATATTATACCATATGTGTCACTCCACAACTTTTATTTTTAAATACATTTTGTGTTTTTTAAAGGTTTATACATGTTTATATATGTAGTTCTAGTTCATTCATTTTCATTTCTATATGGTGTTCCATTGTATGAATAAACCAACATTAATTTTTTCTTTTCTTTTCTACTGATGGACACGTAGGCTACTTCCAATTTTTGTAGATCTCTCCTGGTGCACATATGCAAGAGTTTTTAAGGTATATACTTAGAAGTAGAATTTCTAGGTACATAGATATGCATATCTTAATCTCTGCGAGGTATTGCCAAATTTCTCTCCAAAATGGTTGTACAAATTTACACTCCCACCAGCAGTGGGTGAGAGTTCTTGCCAACAATTGGCATTGTCAGATGGCTTAATATTTTCCAATCTGATGAGTGTAAAACGATATCTCTTTGTGGGTTTAATTTGCATTTTCCTGATTGCTAGCAAGATTGTATATTTTTACATATGTTCATTGGCCATTTGTTTTTCTCTTTTGTGAATTATCTATTCATTTCTTATGCCATTTCCCTCTATCATGCTGCTTATCTTTTTTGTAAACCAATTAAAAATATATTCTGATTACTAAGACTGTGATTATATGAACTGAGCATTTTTTCTCTACCAGTAAACCTCTTGTCTTTCAAAATCGTATGAGATACCTTTTGCTGTGTAGATGTTTTAAGCAGGGGTGTCCAACCTGTGGCCTGTGGGTTGTAGGCAGCCCAGGATGGCTGTGAATGTGGCCCAACACAAAATTATAAATTTACTTAAGATATTATGAGATTTTTTTGTGATTACGTGTTCCAACATATTTAATGTGTGGCTCAAGACAACTATTCTTCCAGTGTGGTGCAGAGATGCCAAAAGGTTGGATACCCCTGTAAGTTTAATCTAATCACACTTACTGATCTTTGATTTTATGATTTGTGTTTTGTGGATGGTTTAACATAGATAGGCCATCCTAAGGTTATATGATATCTTCCTATAATTTACTGTACAATTAAAAAAGTTTCAGTTGCTTTTGT